>JWHW01033672.1:237675-259701 GCA_000931545.1 Papilio glaucus | reverse complement strand
CGAGTTGGGGCCAGCACATGGCTCCGACAGCCGAGGTAATGGCTAAATGAAACAACACGTTTCAGCCACACATCTTCTTTATGTAGTCGTTTGTAAGTAGCTTTTATATAAGAAAATCCCACCTATTTTAAAATTAATAAGCGAACCCAGTTAGGAATGGCTGCAAAACTAACAACCCCTATTTTTCTCGGATAACAGTAATAGTGAAAAAAATACAGGCAGGCATAAGCAGACAGAAGACAGAAGTGAAAACAGGTGGGTAAGCGCGGCAATAGTTTAAAAATAAATAAATTATCAACAAAAATTAAATAAAATCAAAATTGAATACAAAATAAAAAAAAATATATATATAATAAAAAGTTCGTTGAAACTGTTCCAAATTCAAATAAGCATGTTGCTGACGCGAACCTGAAACATTTACCACCAAATATCGTCTAATGCGGCTTAAGAAGTTTGCACTTCAAATATGTTATCGTTTAAAATACACGCAAATATTTTTGGCCGACTGACAGGAGGGTAATGTTTTTCGCGTGTTTGTTTGTATATCTCCGGTCATTAGATTCGTATGTAGTGGAAATAAATTATAATAATCAATTAAACTCATCATAATACAAGAAGTTCCCGTTCCAGTTCCCGTTATGTGATGCCCCTATCGTCTTTTCATCTTCTACTCCTACTGGGTGGCGTTATTCTCAATCTTTAAATAATTTTTCCTTAACCTAATAGTCCTTATCAGGTCCAAAACAAAAGTAAAAACATGTATTATCAACAGCCCTTTTCATGATCACAAACTTTTAAGTCGATCGGACGTTCAAGTTTGTGAAAATTACATCGTAAGTAACATACATTACTTAGATACATGCTAATAAAAGCGTGTTAAAAATATCAATAATCACACAGTCAGTCGGATATTTCTTTAAGGCACTATTATGTCGTCTTACTAAGATATTACGTCTCTTTCGAGATTGACCGTTATATTTTAGCCAATTTACACAAAACCGTAATGATTTATATATCTTAACCTTCCTCATCATTCCATCTATCGGCTTACTACATTCAGTTTAGTTGTTTCTGAGTTTAATGAGTTCAAACAGACAGATGCGGCGAGGGACTTTGTTCTAGATGTAATAACTCGTCAATATTAGATAGAGATGTCGGATTTCTTATTTCAGTTTATAGAAATTGAATCGTGCTTACCACAAATATTGACAGAGTAATAAATACGTATAATAAAGTACTAGGAAGTAAAGATGTTACGTTATAAACTCGGAAAAATACCTCGATTCGTTGCTTTAAAATAAAAAGCTAGCTTTAAAAGGCGAAGAAATCGTGAGACGCGGTCACGTCCGTATAGATTTGATTGCCACGGCTACCTACCTACACTTTCTATAGGTGAAAAAAATACTAGGAGAAAATATATTTTCGATTGCTAACATTGGGACGTCCTCACCGGAACCCTCGTCATTGAAAGCCTATTTCTTCCCTTTTCATAACCAATAATACATAGTAAAGGTAATAATGTCGAACATAGTTATTGTCAAATAATCCAGTGCAAGAAGAAAAGATTTACCTGTTAACAATAATAAGGCTTATTTTGGTAAAAAATATTATTTTACTGATAAAAGATATGTAATTATGTATGTGTCACGGACCGATTGTGAATTTGATCAGTTTATAATCCGACTAGGCATATCATAAACTCTGTCAGCAAATTGTGAACTATACAAATAGCTATACTTGTGAATTATATATTTCATCTGTTTGTGTAAGGTGACTGATTCCTCAGAAACGGCTGGACCTATTTTGTTGACATTTTTGTGTGTGTCCCGGGATGGTTCAGATTCACTATTTAAAATTTTTAGACGAATAAAGAAAATACATTAGCTGTACCCGCTAATAGCAAACAAGCAAACGTTCATGTAAGACAATATGTAAAGAGTCCGCCAGTTAGATGTTCCTCATTATTTTTGGTAACGACAACCTTCATCACTAAGAAATATATGAATAAAAGCATTTTATTACGCATTTGAACAAAATACTGAATGGAGACGGCATTATATCTAAGACATTAGTGGAATAAAGATAGAATGGAGATGTTATTCAATTAACATACATAATTCGGTAACACCAAAGGGTTTTATGGATAACTAATTGACAGAGGACGGATGGAGGTAGGGAGATGAGTTTTAAACGAGTCAGATAGTGTAGCGGGTTGATAGTGGGTATGCGGGCGGACCAACTTTGCGGTCCACACGGACGATATGTTTATTGACTTTTTATTACACGTCGATACAAGAATCGGTGTAGTTTGCTTCTATTCGAATTTAATTAATATTATTGTAGTGCAGGGAAGTTACTATCGACAAGTTTTATAATAATACTGAAATTTTTTTTAGTAGATATATATTAAAATGTTAGCAGTGTGTGTGTAGTTTACTTGCATTATTTTTAAGCATTTCAACTCTAGTCTAGTTCTACTACTTCAAAAGAAGATTGAATAGGCTAAATATTGCGTACGTTTTTCAATAACATTTCAAGTTGGATTTGGTCAAACGCTATTGTATTTAATTATAACAAACACAAAGACGAATTAAGAACCTGTTTCAAGTCGGTTAAAAAAAGAAATAGTAATTACGACAGGGATATTTGAGGCTCATCTTAAACGTAGGAGAAAAAAAATGTAAAAACACACCTTAAAAGCTTTGTAAAACCGTCTCAAAGTAAAATAGAAGATGTTTTTATTGCACATTACGGTTTGACTAATTGAATCAATTAGAAGTAACGATTTGAATTTGATAACGTCGCTTCATTGTCATATCTGATAATTAACAAAGCTGCACACTCGAAAAGCTCGAGGATTCACTGAATATTGCTACGTACATACAGACCAATGTGATTTCTAGCTATTTATAAAATAATTTATTATTTAAGTGATATAAATTTACCAGAAGAATTTATATTAAGTAAAAAATAAGTTTAATAAGCGTTTTTATTAATTTTGTAAAATCAAATTAGCGAATAAGTTTAATTTAAAGTGACTTAGTAAAACGAAACCCAAAGTGATACCATTTAAAAAAATATATATTAAAGTTTATTAGTCCAAATTATTTAAATAATATTTACAAAAACACAATAAAATGTATGTGAAATTTGTTGAGCCTTAAAATTGCATAAATATAATTATATAAATATTTTTCTATTCTAATTTGGCGTTTTTTGTTCAGACCATAAACCACAAAACCAGTTTTTTAACTTTTATTCTATTAAAACTGTAATAACAAAAATAAAGCATTATATGAATGTAAAATGTAAAGACCTGCATTTTTAGGTGTTCATTTATTGAAATAGCATTTTCTTTGGGTTAAAAAAATATTATTTTTAAAAAACCATTTTCCAAAGTTAATTTGCATATAAATTATTAGTTTACTTCAAGCCAGTAACAATAAATAATAACAGTATTTTATACTGTAGTGACAGTATCGCCGGGCGACGGTATCGGCTCACTCAGGCCCTATCTAATTAATTACTCGTGTGTAGATGGGCCTCATTAATTCCCCTCAATAAATCTCTTTGATATCAGAATAAGGGTCGACACAAAACATTAACATATAAATTGCAAACATTATTACAAAGTTCTCACTTACCTAAGACTACCAAAATGAAACACAAACTAATATACAAGATCATCAGGAATCTTTGGCAACTAATAAACTAATTTTATCACAAACGGGCACGGCAATCATCTATGCATTTGCCGATAGATTATATCACAGTATACATCACTAACTACACAATGTCGGCCGCACTGCGATCCCATCAGGCCATCACTATTATTACCAGCACATTATTTTTTTAAACCGAGTGCATTCGATCCGTAACTTTTTTCACCGTATCCCCAGAAGTTAAAAGTTTCGGTCATCGTACGCTCACGACGACCGAGCTGTCGTCTGTACACTGTCTCATCACTGTGCGATGTAGAGTAAGTACGCTTTCCAACTTTGCCGTGCGTTAGTCACTTCGATAACTGTTTTGTTCGAATTGTACGATCGTTACACGACGGCGAGCCGCACAGGTCCAACTTCGACGGCAGCCGGGACGCGACTGGCGTGAAGTTGTTCAGGATTGGCGTAGAATGAAGAATGCGCGGCGCATGGTTGCTTCACCGGCCGCGTTCGTACGCCACTCCAGCTAAAATGTAGAGTCGCCCGTTTGCGTTATTGTTTGTAAGCGACACCACGTCGCTTGCACGGAGTCGGTTAATATAACCAGATCGACGGTCGTGCATTGTCAGTAACGTCGCCCTCGGTCTTGGCCGCTCTTTCGCTACGACAAAGATAGGTGGCTGGTAGCCCAACTATACGAATTGTTCCCTTTCGGAACATAATCATATTCCGTCTCTTTCTTACGTGCATTACAAACGCCAGGTAAAACGGTTCATGTTTGTGCTCAAAGCATTTTTAAATTATTATTACAGCTTGTATGTCACAGTTCGAAGTTTTCTGGATGATAATTATGTATATTTGATTTAACGCCATTAATTGAATTGTATTTCAAATAAATAAAACCGCACGTGTGAATCAAAAGAACGCCGGATGCGGAATTTTGAATCTGCGTTTTGAATGGTCGGTAAATTGCTTAATTCACATCCGAATGCAAAACGAATTATCAGTGATTACTGTCTCGTTTTGTTGGATTTAATTGTTGCATGCGGTGTCGATAATACAACACTAGTGATGCACAAATAAAATAATACAGTACTAGTGATGTAGATGTATAGTTATAATGCAATTTTAAGACAACTTTATTACACTAAAAAGGATTTATTTCTAGTTGTAAATTTATAGTGTAGTCTAGTGTATGACTGGGCGCAGTATTTCCGTTGTCTGCGTATGAAATAAGAATCTCGGTAATTTTATACCAAAGAACACAAACAAATATATTCGTTACTTTACACGATAAAAACATCCTTGTATTTTGAAAATCTATGTAACGTAAAATTTCATTGAGTTCATAACTAAAATGGTGACCCTTTTAGTTTCCGTCACTATCATTCAACAGTCTAGTGCAATGTTCAAATCACCATTTAATTTTCTTATAGTCAACCTGTTTGAATAATACTATCGCTGTTGATTTTTTATACAGTAACTTTATTCTTGCTGCATTTTCAGTTGTGAACAGAAGGCCTGATGATAGATACTGTTTTTATGTAAATCATTAACGGAAAAATAACAACTCCCAACCGTAGTAAGTCTATAATACGATACAAAAAAACTAGAAAGTAGATTATAATTTCATACAACTGACACACTCAACCGCTAACAAACCCACCCCAACTCAAACGAAGAAAAAACCACCCAAATCCATCCTCGAGTAACCAAAAACTCTGAATAAAAAAGTTTAGTTTAGACAACCATTACGGGGGTGACCGATTTTTTTGTCAAACAAATGTTCCTCGTTATAGAGTTGTTTAAAAATGTGGTTTGTTTGTTTAGTTTAAAAGTTTATTTTAGTGTGGTGAGGACGGTCGTGCAAGGAGGGAGTATGGTCAACTTGTAAACGATACTGTTGACACAAATCGTTTGGTTACGATGGCAGTTTCGATAAATTCCCTTTTAACCCATTAAGATATTCTCAGATACCTGCGGCGATGTAGCCGATACTCGTAACGATCGGTGTTTAAACAAGAACTTTTATATATATTTCTAAGAAGTGGTATTTAAATGGTAACTTAGTGGTCGCCCTGACTGAGCACTTACTCACCAAGTTAAAATTAAAATAATAAGCTAAGCTTAAAAGCCATTAGAGGCATTATTTTCATAAACTTATACAAATGATTTTGATTACTTTGCTAAACTAGTACGTACCAGCTTTCGATCTCATCATAATACATATGTAAGTGGGTTTTTTACTATTTTTCTCGTAAAAAACACATGAGGTTTGTGTTTGCCAACAGATCAGAGCTAAACGCCATTCTATGTGTATGTTATATTTAGAAATCCAGTTTACTTTCTTTTTATTATATGTCTCTGACAGATTGTGAACTTCGTCAGTTTATAATCGGACTCAACATACTATAAACTGTCAGTAAGTAAGTTAACTGAACGAATTATTTACATTTTGATGTGACATTTTTCGACAGTTTATAAACTGTTCAAGTAAAATTGTGAACTTTGCTAGTGTTCTTACATCAAAGTTTAAGTTAGAATGGAAGATAGTTGTACGGTTTAGTTTGGACGCGATGGTTACTACAATATCTTCGAAAGATGTTTATCAAACAAGTTTTAAAAGAAAAAAATATTTTTCCTTTGAAAACTTTTTTGATCTTTTAATCATTCGTTCGGGTTAAAAGTTGCTGACAGTTTGTAATAAGCCTAGTATATCATAGTCTGACTGATCATCATCATCACAGCTTAAGGTAGGCTGGGTTAGTCGCTTATTGCAACCCAAATGTATTTTAATATCATCGAATTGAAACATTTAGGATGATCTTTTTCAGTGTATTGTACACAACAATCCTATAAATGTAAACTATTTTGCTAACGCCAGTTGAGAAATCGAACCCCAACCTTTAAATTGCAAGTCAAACGCTTAAGCACAGAGATGTTATAATTTACGATTCAATTTAACATTTTGACAGACGTATACTCTTGGGTTCTACCCGATCTGAAATTTCTCCTAACAACAATTAAGATATGTTTTCATTTGAACATATATAAACTGATTCAAATTTCCAGTAACCATCAATTCTATTAACGATAAAACCTGTTTTCATTTGCCTAATAACATCTGCATTGAAACATAAATCAGTTGTGAAATCGCATAACAGATGGCGTTAGAGGTTTGTTTGCAAAAATTCGCTATGTGTTTTTAACAAATTCTTTTAAATATAAACATTAAAAGCTGATTAAATACCTACATTTAAAAAGCCTCGATAGCTTAGTGCTTAAGTGGATCAAACTTGTAAACTTAAAATCAAGTTACATAGGGATCGACCCCGATTTAATCACACTACTTCTTGTTAAAAGCTAAAGCTCAAGACTCTTAGGAGTCAAGTCTATATTTATTCAAATACTAGCTGTGCCCTGCGTTATCACCCGTCGTGCAGTTTAATTTAACCGACGGTTTGACTCAATAATTTTGGAATCAAGACCCCATATATATTGAGTCTCCAGACGTACTCATTGTACTGGTACCCACCAAATCATTGATCAATAACAAACGGCGATGTTAACTCGCAGCCGACAAGCTTAAATAGGTAAATGTCTGTACATTCTAGAAGAGGCGTGAGAGGTGAACCGAGCTAAATATGAATCTGTCATTTCTGCGTACCTTCGTACTTTCCTACGGGCGTGAAGGCTTATTTATTTATACTACGTTATATACTTATCGTTTTTTTTTGATAAAGTGCAATAAAAAATTATACAGATAACAATTGTATGCAACGAATTGAAGCCGCCCACTGTGTCCTAACTTAGTTTGCCACGTTAAAAACATTTCTCGCCACAAATATTCAATTAGCCCGGACGTCGAAGGCCCCGGAATCGCAGCTACCGCTACCTGCCAATGTGAAACTTTTTTTGTCGTTTCGACCAGGGTTTTGTGAACAAAAAAAGAACATAGCGCCGAACATAGCTGTATTCTGAGCATTTTTATTTTGTACTACATTCGCTGTTTTGTAGGCGCGCCATATAGCAGGGGAGCCGACGATGCTAAACTTGTACATCCTCGAGCGTCATGCATTTGCATACCTATTAGATTTTGAAGATTAGATGGTTAAAAGAAAAAAAGCTGTTTTTTAGCAAAGAGTCTGTATTAACGATTTTTGTTACTTTAGCTTGTTGAAATCGTCAGATTATCTTCTCACGTTATCCTTGAAGTAATTCCTTTAAAATAAAATAAAAAATCACGCTTGAGGATGTCCAGGTGACGGTTTTGTATAACAAGTTTGTGATCGCACTCCTTTGCATCGCGCTCAAATCGTCCGATTATTGAAATGTATCCTATGTGTCCCTATCATAATCTAACGCGCTCGAGTGTGTCCGATGATCATTTTTTTTACAAATTTATTGGGTTTAATTAAGTTGCCGCTCTAAATAGATAAGTAATGTTGATAAATATTCGGTATGACGCGCTCGAGGATGTACCGAAATCCCCGCTTCGGCTCCCCCACCAATAGGAACGCTCGCGGAAAATTGTTTCTATTGAAGAATTCATCGACTGCGACCCGGCGTAATCGTAACACTCTTTGATCTCTTTTATTTATTTTTTATTATTATATATACATTTCGATTCGAGATTTAGGGGCAAAGGTGTCGATTTATACTGCCCAAAAATAAATTTCTTTTGTTGTGTATCAATTGTTTGTATGTCTAGAAAGTATGATGAATTCTACTCAATCAACTTACAGTGGTCATTTCGAATAGGTACTATAAAATGTGCTACTGGGATCCGGTGTCATCATTCATTCTTTAACATTTGGGATACAATAAGCTGAATGAAAAGCATCCATATTGTTTATGTACATTTGTTTTATTATGAGTCATGTTGAAATAATTTTGTAATACAAAAGCGAGAGCTCGGAACGAGAACAGATATGAATCTAAGCCAGAATTGTAAGTGGCAACCGAAGCATAGAACAACATGATTCCAAAACCCTAATAAACAATTACACGAAATTATCTCACTAAGTTTTTAAGCCTCCTCTCAGTTATCAAACGAAACCAAAGAGTACAAACTAAATACTTCTATTACACATCGGGATACTGTTTGGATTTAATTTTACAAATAAGACAGTTCATTTACAGAGCAGCTCTCTCTCTTCAGCCAACATTTGTCCATTTCTGGACGTCGATCTCCCCCATTGATCGCCACAGAGATAGGTCCCCTGTGCCCTAGTCCCGTGGGTTCTCGCAACCTTGACAAGATCATCTGTCCATCTAGTTGGAAGCTTATCTACGCTGCGTCAACCTGTACGTCACCGCCATCATTCTTTTATTTGTTAAAAATGACTGCAACTGCATACACCTCATTGACTGCCTTGTGTGTTTTAGACACATTCGATAGTTTCTCAACCCCATTAGTAGAACCCTTCGTGTTTAAACGAGGGTGTACATTGTTCCCGATGAGACGGGACGTGTATTTGTTTTGGTCGGAGGTGATAAATATAGTTTCGTCGAGACGCATACCTGCGAAATGTTCTGGAAGTTAAACGGACGGACAAACAGCGCGGCGAGTACGGCACGGGTGTAAGTGACAAGCTCGTGTTAATTGTTGTACGATCCTATCGCCGAGCACTTTATTTGACTGTTATTAGTCGACATTAAAAGCTTTATGTTAAACAGACACACATACATTCTTATATAAACGTCTCATTGATTGGTTGACGGTCGGACGGACGGACGGATGGATTTTACGTTACAATATATTTTTATCAGTGTGTACCAAGTATTTTTTGTTCTTTTTCATGTATATGTAAAACTACTTGCTAAAATAAACCGACTTTACGTTTAAGATAAGTCAGCTAAGTTAAAACTTTTTTTAAGTTGATCCACATTTATACATAAAACAATGCGCGTCCTGTTCGAGATTATTTAATGGATAGCGGTGGTCGCTTAGCTTCAAGCCTGTTTCCCCTTTTGCCTCCTTCCATTAAATAACATTTAATAAATCCTATACGTCTCTATATATGTAAACATATAAAAGGTCATTGCATTCGCAACGACGCTCACCTTGTACCGAGCACTTCCTGCCCTGAATAAATAAGCCGATGGATTTGCATACGGCCTGATGAAAATTCATTATTCATTTAGGGCCTCATTAGCGAACCGCAATGTTATAAGGACCGGCCGAATGCTCGAGGAACCAATTTAGATCTGTCGCAATCGAATCTCATTTCTAATTAACTATAATCCTTACTAATATTATAAATTGCGAACGTGAGATTGTTTATTTGTTACATATGTTGTGTTGCTACGGAATTAAATCCTTAACAACTCAACCTATCATTATGAAATTGGCACACACATTGTCAGGGTTACATACCCTGAAAATAAACTTTTCGTGTGGTGTATAAGACTTTCATTTACAGTATCGGTTGCCATGGTAATGTAAATAAAGAAAAAAATTACATAAATGTACTAAATACAACAGCAGCTATTACTGATGTTAACGTCAAGGAAAGGTCTTTCCGTCATGTTCACATCTAACGTATTATCGGCGGCTGACTGTGAGCAGCCTCACTGTAAGCCCCGATGTGAATGTGCAATCACACTGGATTGGTCAGCAATTACGCCTTACGTAATAGCGTAGCGTCGTTACGATGTCAACAAAAACACAGACACAGACAATATCTAATAGTATTTTATAGGGTGTTTAGTTAATATATAAGAGTCTCAAAATAAAGCTGTTTGTGAATATACATATAAAAAAAGAATATTCAAACGCACGAAGTACTATCGAGTGATTACGATTAACGGAACTGCAGTGCCAGTCAAAGGAAATGCTCAAAGCGAACGCATCTATGTATTTAACTAGGAGAATCCAAAGCTTCACTAGTTGGCGTACATTGATTAGTAATGATGAGATTAATTAAAGATCACTATACCTTAATGCTTTTCGGATTCGCCTCTAACCCGAATCAAATTTTGGAGCAAATCAATGAAAATATTTACGAGGGGTGTTTCCCCATAATGGTTTAACTTGTTCTAACAGACCGATATTCTTCGCTAGAATATATCTTGCGTGGGTGTAACGTGGGATACGAGCAACAAAGAAATACTTTTAAATCACTATGAAGTAACACTTTAATAAGTACACTGTACGGTTTAGCAGACAGGTAACCCTCGATCCGCTAACCAACCCGTACGAACTTCTACTCCCCAGACTCTATCGAGGCGTGACCTTATAAAGCTTACGATCCACTGTCAACTGAAGTCTGGTGCTGTCAATACTCTTCGTCGAATCGATGTCCGTACTATTGACATCTCCTACACTTTCGTACTATTGACATTCTTCACCAAATAAAGTTGCTACTGACGTCCATTGTTACTTCCACGTCACTATTCACATCTCCAAGACATAAGTCATTTTCTACTACACAACACAAAATAACGGAAACAAAAAATCTATAGTAACTCGAAAATAATCTAAACAATTACGTTATAAAGTTTTGATTCGATTTCGTGTAGTAATCATGCTGCACTGCTGTCAAATCATAACATTTAACTAAATCATGAGGTACAGTCCAAAAAAGTAAGAAAAAATATAAGGTTTAATGACCTGTCATCAAATTTTCACGGTAGGCATTAAATAATTGGAGGCACCTGCGGCTTATACAGCGCTGGCTAAAAATTGTAAATGAAAAAAAATACGGACCGCCCTTATTAGTGTAACATTCAAACTCAACAGAAGGCTGCCTCTCTCTTGTTGAAGAAAAAAATCCTTAATTAAATTTAAGAATAACTAATATTTTATGTGGTTGTAAATTCAAATAGTTCTATGGCATGAATACAAAAACTGGAAAGAACACATGTAATAAAGCGGTTTTAACTTAATTAGTTACTCACGCCCGATTTCTGGACGGTTTGTCAAATTTTTATTCAACTAACAGCTGTGCCAAGTTAACAGCAATGTCAAATCAATCGCAGTTTGATGATCATGTTTCTAGCAACTCAGATGACATTTGATCGGACATTCAGGAACTGGGTGTTAATTTGCTATAGGTTATTAAATCATTGTTTTGTAAAATTTTAAACACCAACCGACACTGGTGGAATGCATATATCTGTTGGAAGACATTATCATACTCTATTAGGCTTAAAACTAATACAGTATGAAAATGTCGCTACAATCTTACCTTTATTCAACAAAATATTGCCGACAGCAAGAGCCTCGCAGTTGGTATTCAGGTGCGTGTCAAATTATCAGCTCAGTACTTGTACGCCCTCATTAAGCAATTTCACACTTGGCGCGTAATTTTTGACAGCTGCATGTAAATTCGCCTTTAAATTTGCATTACCAATGAAACCGCTTTCGAGCAGTCATCGAGCGATTACGAGCACGTCCCTTGCCTCGAGGCCGCGAGGTTCAATTTGTGGGAAAGAGAATTGTATGGGTGTGTGTGGAACATTAGCTCAACGGTATTATACATGTTTCGGTTACTTTAATTATAAAAAATCGCCATGTGTAGCGATGATCTTTTAACGAACGTACTGTGTTCCATACAAGTGTAAATTCAACACCACTATATATACCCTATACCAGAAAATGTAAAAAAAATATTCACTACTATTTAAACCATGTTTTAATACAGATAATTGACCGAAGAATGAAACGAAATCGTCAACATTTTGTCTAAAATTTAAACCAAAATTTGGCTTCAATTTTTTTCAAATTTATGAAATTCACATTTATAAACTCATATTATATTCAAAATTATATTATACGTTCATTGTATCTTTAGATAACGATCGATGTAACTGTCAAAGCGTACGAATGTGTAACATAGTAATGGTTTACACGCAAAACCAAACACAATGTGTTGCGTACTAACTCGATCGGCCCGTCCGGAGATGGTGTGTGCGGCAAACAACCGCAAATCTACCGTTTGCGACCCACACACAACGTTTGCAATACAAACAGATGTTATTATAAACTTACGTACTGTCTGTCCTCACTCTATCAATACATATGTATGGAAGTTCGATATCCGATAGATCGCTTTTTGCAAATATTATAATCGATTATAATATTTGCAAAAAGCGATGCAATGTTATAAGTAAGATAACTCTTTTAAAATATCCACTTAAAGTCGTACACGTCTCGTGTTTTATGATAAAACTAGTTGTTTTCCGTGACTTCGTCTGCTTCTAAAAATTTCAATCCATGTCTCATACCCGTGTGGGAAATTTAGTAAACATAAAATGAAATCATTATTAGCTAAATTATAAATTTTGTCATCATGTATTTTATGCTTTTAGTAATTTTACCCTCTTAGAGGATAAATATCGAAAATTCTTCTGTTTATTTCTAAAAATGCTTGTGCACGTCATAAAAGCAAGCAAATGTCAAATGTCACGTTCGTATGTATGTTTCGGATGGACGATAATTATGTTTGTCAGTAAGGTTCCTCTTTTACTTGTATGTGTTGATAAGTATTTAGTCGTTTAAAAATTTAGAAAAAGTATCTACTACTACAGTGATACATCTGGCAAGTCACAATTCTAATAAAGAAAAAAAAGGAAAAGAATAAAACAATCCAAATTACTAAATTCATTAAAATCACATTACGAAATCATGACCATCGATATTCATAAAGGCTATCGAAGCTTCCAATCTTATCCGTCCGTTAGTCCGTCCGGAATATCTTTATAAAATTTTCATTTCTCTCGCAATTAACCTTGTACATTTATTTGATTCACAATGTTGTTATAGAGGTAATTGTCTTTATTTACAGTGATTGTAAACATTGTTTAAATTATAATATTATTAACGGCTAAACACATAATGAACATTATTCCTGCTTACCACGTGTTATGCAGAGTCCTACTCTATTTCCTGTTTAAGGGTTTCTTTTTACTTTTATGGAAAAAGTTGGTAAACCATTGACATCATCGAGAATCTGAAGAGTGCAGATGACATGGTTTCAAGGTCATAGCTACCTCTAGCTAAATCATAGACATGCTTGCAAATTTTATAATCGTATTTATGTAGAGAGATGGCTCATAATATCTCTATTGTGATGGTGTGAGGTTAAATAGAAACTCAGTCATATTTGATATCAAATTAACGATTTGATAACCTCGGATTCAAAGTAAATGCTTCGAAAATCAGTGCAAACAACCAGTTTTAGTTATACCTACCGCGATAACATGATCTTAATACTAATAAAGTTTACCAACTCGTCTACCATAGCGGTATTATCTCAAGATTTATCAACTGTGGCCTATATATGTACACATGTCGCAGCTACATATATAATAAATTACAAAATAAAGATCTTATATTTTACATTTCAACAGAAAACACAGTAACAACTCTCATAAATCTTTTGTTGCACAACAAACTGGTTTCGAGCGCCGCGGAGATAAGTCTAATGGCAATATAATCCTCATGACTCTAATTTTATCCGGTATAACACCAATACATGGGCTGGGTGTGTGCTGACAGTGTTTCCAAGAATACGCGTAACGATTATTAGTAGCATATTAAAATATGATGGCGTATATTCCATGGCAACCGTGTGAAGCCAGGGCGGGTCACTAGTTTTACATAAAACAAATAAAACAAGTTAATCGAGCGTACAGTGGAACGATTGTCAAACACTTTGAAAGCGTTCGTTTACGAATCGATGGGGCGTAACTGGAATGTCGTGTCGTATATAGCAGAACTAGGTTAATAACCAATAAATAACCTTATAGTTCATTGGCAAGAGTACTTATATGTTTTTAGTTGGATGCTAGGTGAAAAACGTTAAGAATTTGAGGATATTCTTGGGTCCGATAATTAACAAAATAGAAACACAGGCAGTCATAAGGACTGCCGACAGAAGTGGAAACTCAAGGAAAGACGCGATAATAGCTCAAAAATTAATAAATAATCAACAAAAATAAATCCAATAAAATTCCAAAATCAATACAAAAAAAAAGATCGTTGAAACTGTTCCAATTTCAAATAAACAAGTTGCTGACGCATGTTGAGCATGTTGTTCAGTCCAAAGTACCCGCAGTTGAAACGAAAGCGAATACTACTCTATGTACCTCTACTCAAATGTTATTAAAAAGCAGTAAGACATTGTTTATTTATTTTTAACTTATACAAAGGCTAAGGAACAGCAATGACATATAAAAAATCGTCCCGTCGGTATCGCAGCCGGCTAATCCCGGGCTTGAGGTATATAAAAACAGTTACGACACATCTTCATTCGATACGTAATCTTTTTTTCTCCGTCTCTCTCCCGAAGGTTGAATTAACTAGTTGATGCATGAAGAGCGGTTTGTTCTGGTCACGACTGTATACTGGCGTGTTATTATTTGCCCCTAATGGAGCGATGGTAATTTTTATAAAGCGCTACGGTGTCTCAGTGTTATTTATCCTGGACTTGTTTGTGTTTATTTTAAAATAGTTGTTTCATATTTTTTTTTAAATTTATCTCGTTATTAGTCTTTGAACTATATGTCCTGCTTGTATCAAAATTTTGACCGCTGTGATTATGTTTTGAGCTCAAATTCAGTCAAATCTATCCCCTCCTACTTTTACACATTTAATATTCTAAATCGAAGAGCAAGTTCGGATGAAGTACAAAGGAAAAGTAACATTCTGCAAATAAAATGAACTCTTGTGAACTATGAATATATGTATGTTGCACTATCTATCTAAACCTCATAAAGTGTACATTTGAGATCAGTTTTCAGGCTTTGAGAAGGTTTAGGCTTAACGCATTTGCTACTTGGGCACACTAAAAACCGGTTTGTGAACGAGCCTTCAATGCAAACTCGGGCATATATTTTACTGTCTTTTACAGGTATATATGACTATGAGTTCGTCAGTTTTTGAACTATTAATAACGTTTTCACTTTTTGGTTTTGAAATACAAGTGTTTGAAACCCTGTTGAAGTGTGAAATTTCACTTTCTTAGGTCCAGTCCAGTCCAGTTGTTAGATCAGAAGGTTATTCTTGGTCCATCAGGATATTAATATATATGGATATTTTTAAAATATCTTTACCTTTGAAGGTGGAAAGACCTTCAACAATTGTCATCTTAGAATTGGAATAGTGAGAAAAACGACGTCCAAAGTCCAATCTAGAACAACATAACGAAATTAAAAAGCTATATAATAATAAGTAAACGGTTCATAACACAGGACCGCATGCAGCTAATAACAGCACGGTCGAGTCCCATTCGGCGCGGCCGCAATTTGAATTGTGGTCGCGCCACACTAGCGGCGGCGAAGCGCTCGCAATTTGCGGGACGCGGCTTACCGATTAAACACACGCGATCCCATCCCGGTTCCCGACCGATGGCGTGATGCTAGGGCCACGGTGTACTTAGGGCTACCAGGAGTACAAATTAATGAAAATAAAGATTAGAAACCGAAGTACTATTCAACGATAGGTCTAAAATAAGCCTCTTAATCATGTACGATTATGAGTTCAAAAAAAAACGCTATCTGATTGTTGTGGGTAGCGGTGGTTGGTCTGTTGGACCATGGCCGGGAGATGATGAGATTAACTTATAGCTAAATTTGAAAAATATAATCGCTTAAGCTTATACACAACTTCGGCCTTTAACTTTAGACCAGAATACTTCGAATCCAATTTCAGCGACTAGTCGGTAGACTTTGTACAATCAGACGCTAGCCCTGTGTGAAAACTGTTTCGATTGTATTGGCGCATAAGTCGGATAACTGAACAGGTTGCATTTAGCCTAACTAATAAACACCGTACGACCGAAATGCAGAGCTACAAATCTAAATAAACCGAGACCTTGAACTTAATGGTTAATTAAATTCTTTCTTCTTCTAATTAAGATGAAGAAAAACTGACTGACTGACATATCAACGCACAGCCCAAACTATTAGGCTAAGAAACTTGAAATTGCACCGAGATTTTATTATTCGTAGGTGAGCACTACAAATAGATTTTTGTAAATTTATCCACCAACGGTCTAAAGTAGGGGGGGATGCACGTTTGTATGGAGAAACTATCCATGCAAAGCCGTGCATTATGTTGAACAAATAAATGTTGAAATGTTGGTTCAAGTATGTCGAAAGAATAAATGAATAAAGAGCAAGTGAAAGTATAACAAGGTAAATTAATGTGACAAACGTGAATGGCACTGATGGTAGGGGACTTCTGGGATAAACTTATATCGACCAGGTTATTGAAATACTGAAGTAATTGGACGTAGTTTGTAATATCGCTATTTAATCTGCCCCTTAAAGCTTTCAGTTGAAAATACATAGTTTAGGTAAAGATGAGACGGCAACAATAAAGCCTGCAAACAATAATCTACATTCCGAATACTCAGACTGGGACGTTTATTAAATATTTCAAGTTGGCACATTTCATCGAATTCGGACACTTCCGATCACGTCCACAAAGGGCTCAATAAATTTCATCTAAAACTTGCTCAGCGGGCAACTTTGTGAAGACGCAACAAAAGCGAATGTTTTTGTCCGTATTCTCAGCTACGGGGCCCATCGGAGCGCGAGATTCGGACAGATGGCGACTGCTGGAGCGTGCGCAGCCCACATACTTATCCTGTATAAACCCATTAGGCTTTGTCGAAGCGCAGGTTGTGGAACATCTAAACATCTGCTACATCTCGAATATGGCTTACAAAATTTATTTTTCAAATTGAAGATGGAAATAAAAACAGCAGATACAATACTTACAGAATTAAACAAAATATTAATACATTTTTGGAGGTAAAATGTAGAATATATTTTTATTGGTGGAAAAATATAAACGAGCAAAACTAATATTATGTGGCTATCTATCAACACTTAACTTAAACTTAGCTCTACTTAACAAATGACAAGTGTTAGAGAGAAGTTGCTAGTTATTAAAATATAAAAGATATTAGGCCATAATGTTAATAATTTTCCAACGGCTCTGAATCTTATATGTCTTATCTTGCTTGAAAATAGATGACTGTTCACCGTGCAAATATTTTAAACTAGCAACCCGCCCCATGTTCACTCGGGTAGATAGGCAAATAAGATAATTTTCTGAAGAACTTTCTTTTGCTGAAAGAGTTTTTAAAATAAACTAAGTTGAGTAGTTTATCCAGAACAATTAAATATTTTCTTTTGTATTAG
Source organism: Papilio glaucus (assembly GCA_000931545.1). Classification (NCBI taxonomy): domain Eukaryota; kingdom Metazoa; phylum Arthropoda; class Insecta; order Lepidoptera; family Papilionidae; genus Papilio; species Papilio glaucus. Next base: position 241,882 of record JWHW01033672.1, on the reverse strand, counting down.
TAACTCATTTGTTTCAATAGAAAGGTGTTTTGTAACCCAACTTAGGCGTTAGCTTAATAACGCTGTTATCAAAAAATTTCTTACCATTACAGTAAACTAATATAAACGAAGTAAATGCAGAGGAATTCAAATCCCCGAGACGATAGTACTGCTATTTCCATTTCAATGATCAAACAGAAATCCTTAATAACGAAACGCGCGCTATCTATCTGTTCATTCGGATCGCATCTATTCAAAACATAGTATCGATGAAATGAAATACGACTCTTTTATTACTATGCTATGTTTTTGTTTTTTTTATTTAGCTCTCTCAGTGTTTGAAATATAAACGTTTTTTTCTTTGTTTTTAATTAATCAAATTATTTTAATAAAAACCTGTGTTTGTGCGCTTTGAAACTGGATAAGGAATATCTGGCTACATACATAACTGCTATTTCTTTAACTAACGGAACTGAATAATCGGACGATTTGCCAGACTCGGAATCAATGAAGATTTAAAAAAGTTTATAATCATAAAATTGTCTTTTGTTTGCTTACGTCAAAATTTAGACTATTCCTTCACACGAGTTCTCATATACAGTTTACGCCTTTTAGTATAGGTTCGAAACTTGTAACAGAAAAGTTGGCTGATCTTTCTCATCTGTTTAAGATTTAAAGCTGTGGGAAACCATTTTCATGAGCCTGTTTGGATGCAACACGACATGGCCGTGTGTCCATTCTCGTCTTAACGATTAAGTGAATACTTTAGCTTACATAATGACACTCGTTCGAGATTCAATCTGCGTGATCGTGACACACGATAGGTGATTTGATATCACCCATCACGCGTCAACATCACTCCTCTATGAAAACTCTCATGGAGCTGTTTAGTAGAAAAATACTCTAAAGTTTTTTTAGAATATAATAAATAGGCTGAAGAGTGTGCAAATGAGTAAAATTTGCACACACTCAATGTAACCTTGCACATTCTTGACGTATCTTTTGAACGATGTGCAATAGACTAATATTATCTTCATCTCTTAGCAAGAATTTTATAAATATCTTAGCATGACAACATGACCATGGGTTAGTTATGGAATGAACGAGGAGAACGGAAGAAACGAGGACAAACTGCAGAGATCTACATGTCGCAACAAACGTAAGCATGACAGCATCACAGAAGTTTCTCTTTATTTAACTCACGATGGAATGACGCCTTGCTGCGTAACAAAGCCAGTTTGTGCTATTTACTTTGGATTATTTTAAAATAGATAACAATATTTTACGTGTACTTATATTTTTGCTCACGTTATACGAGTGGGGAGATGGTTGGAACCTGTGTTTAGATTTTTCTATATAAAGAAATACATATGTACTGTAATATATATAGATTAAATTGGTGACTATAATTTAAAGAAGTAAACAATCGTCTTCGTATAGTTATATGTCGTAAAATTAGTTTAATTTCAAAGTCTAAATGATTTGCTATCCTCTTTTTCCTACGTACCTAAGCCTAACCATTTTACTAGGATAGGCTATGCAGATATATTTCCACTACCCTCTGTCAAAGTCAGGAGTTTTTTCAAAGAATTTAAATCGAATAATCGTTTTTAAGCGAACGCTTAATAAGATTCTTCGCAATTAAACTCATAAAAAAAAGTAATAGCCCAATCAAAGTTTGTCGTGAATATAATTAATTCGGTCAGAAGTTTCTGCAACTCTCAAGCAACGTATTCGCAAACTAATTGAAATTTTAGCAAGCCAGCACAATTATTGAACTTGGTGTTCAATCTGTGGTATTAAATAACGCTCGATCTGAACTTATTATTTAACTTTAACTTAACTAATTGATTTACGTACTTTCAACTGAACATGAACCACCCAATAATGCTATTTAGGAGGTCGCAGAGAATCATTGAACTATAAACACGCTACTACCCGTCTATAGTTTGAAATGTATTAGATCATATTTGTAGACAAAGAAAAGACAATTTTTTTTACTCAAATCAGGTCAAATTTAGTCTCTCTAAACAAGATGTTGACTAACTCTGATTTGCCACTTTGACATTTCTTTATCTTTGTCACCGTCAGATTGTAAACCTCTTCAATTTATAATCGCACATATTATAAACTGATGGAAAATTGTTTCATTCTGCAATAGTAATACTATAATACAAACTTGAAGCAATTTATCAAAAGTTTATTACATAATGTATTTTTACAAGTAATGGATTCTCATTGAACCTCCCATTTTGCTGTGCTATATCTATTCCCTACATATCACATACATATGTACATAGTATCATTCACCGTACATCTAACAATCCCCGTACATATGTACATAGTAGGTACAGCTATGTATTTAAATATAATATAATTTATATGTGTAATTTGTACATTGCGCTACCACAAGCACATACCGACCCTTTTTTACACCGCTACAATCGCATAAAAGTTTGAATAAAATTAATGACCTAATTCAAAATTAAATATTGGCCCCTTGGGTGTCGTAAATTCACCAACAGAATGCATCATGAAGGGGTACAAAATTAAGAAACGGACCCTTACACGGGCAGCAGCACTGATTGCAGCAGCCACATCCATGTTATGGATATGTTGATATTACATTGCTAAAAATTTAATAACAAAATTTTTATTTGTGTAGGGTAGTAGAAATAGTGGGGCCGTAGAAATGATAAATTAGTATAGGGTTTAAAAGATGAACAAGCTTAGGCCTCATACGCCCTAAGCGGATGCAAATGCGGACGCGGCCGCGGTTGCAACCTTGCCACAGTGCGGAGTATAGCGATGGCCAGCAACCGCGACCGCGAGTGCAGGTAACCAATATTTTTGACTACGCTCTAAGCAGGGTGGACTATCCGCAGTGAGTATGGTGCCTTAGGTAATATAGAAGAGACGTGAGGCATGCTGGCATAATGCAATAAATACGATAATTTGTTTGTTTGCTATGTTTTGCCTGAAGAGTTAGCACTAGAAGACCTCACTCAGCCACCGCATTCTGTCTTCTTTTCTATATAAAGATCCACAAGCAATTTTGATGCTACCAGTTGGATAACATAAAAAGTAATAATTATTTTAAATCTCAAAATATAATGTAACTTTTGTAACTTTTTGTAATTAGCACATTTATTTTAATTAATTAGATAAAGTACTTACCTTTCGTTCCTTAGAGAGACATGAAAGCAGAAAATAAAGGAAAGTTAATTTAAGAAACAAACTTATTAACTATTATAGAGATAAATAAATTTCATTTCTTATTGTCAAGAGATTAAACTTAAAAAAGCTAAATAAAGCGAAGCTAAGTAAGAGCATAAGTAAATGGTTAGTACGGAAAAAGTAACAAGGAAGACCTCTTTTCTTTGAAAGTTTAAAAGCAATCATTCAGATTATGAATGAAAGTTTCAGAGACCCGCTTACAATTATGTTCCTTCATAGATCGATAGTGTTTCTACTATTCTTTTAACACTAACGTTTTACCAACCCACAGCTAAACGTTATAACCAGGAAAGTCATTGTCATACCCACACACTGCCTACTCGTTTTTACAGTAGTGTGCACTACAAACACTACATGCTTACTATTAAACACATCTCTAAAGGCGTTACAGCTATTAAAAATTATAACATACATTGAAATAACACCAAAAAGTAATAAAGCTTTGAATTATTCTTTTACATCAAAAAGTTTGAATCGCTTTGCCGTCTTTTTGACATTAAATTACTAATTCTCGCTTTATTCACATTCGGAGTCGCAACTCGTAGCTGAGCCAGCGCTTTCTGAAGAGGCGAAGGGCTGAGCGCTATTGAAACTATTTCTATAAACTGTGAACTCAACACGTCAGCAACAAACTGCATCTTTGTGTTAATAACAAGCCGTGACTTCAAACACTTTCTATAGGGATGTATCCATTTCACTACTTCAAAGGAATGCTACAGAAGTCACTAAATAAGGCATTTTTATCATCCAAATTGCATTAAGAGGGCCCCGAAGTATTGAAATTCTTTTTTTTTTTAATTTACTGAACATTTTCCAATTGTGTCTTAAATTTAATTAAAAAGCGAAGAGGCACTTTTAAATAAATTTAAGACATAACTATGTATAACAAATCATTTTATAGTAAGTAATTATATCGGTTAGGTTCATTGTAATCTTTGAACAGGACATGGAACATTCTTCACTATTTATCTTGAAAATATCCGCGTCATAA
>JWHW01033672.1:206809-223699 GCA_000931545.1 Papilio glaucus | reverse complement strand
TAAATAAGCAGGACAGCCATGTTATTTTAAAATTTAACGCTTCCGGTCTGAAGGCATCAATAAAAGTAGAAAGAAGCACGGCAGTGCCAATTTAGAAGTGCATTTTAAGGGAGTTAGGAGTTAGGAGTTATTTATTGTAACCTAAATGTGACAGGAGAGGAATCTACCGTACGCATCCGAAGTCCTCTCGAGTCATTTAAAAATATATTTACTTCTTAAATCCTGAATTTAAGGCAAAATAGTTACCAAAAATAATAGCTCGCGAATCGACCTCGTCAAATGTTCAATTAATGACAAAATGTAAAATTAACAAATTCAAGCCATTATAATATTCATAAAATCGTAATTCGACCTTAATAAATAATTCGCGCTTTCGAACGCGCCCCGCCGCCGCTCCTGTAATGATATTTTGATATCGCGATCCCGTATTCCTCTACGTGATATTACGTTCAAATTGAATTCCCGGCCCAATCAGTACGTACGCGTGGTGCAGCGGCTGTAGACCGTCTGCACGAGGGTTGATTTGCAATCATCACGGAGGAAATAGGAAAAAATGACTGTTTTTTTATTAGAAAATGTAATAAATTTATGTCAAATATCAACTCAGTAAATTTTTGAAGCGAGACTATAATTGGACGTGAATTAAAACAGAAATTTTAGGGCGCTCCACGTTTCGACACATTTCGTTACATGAGTGAGAGGGAAGATATCCCGTAAGTGGAGCAAAGGAAAGTGAAAGATACACCGAATACAAAACAATAAGATAATGCGCCCATATGCATGTCATTGTACATATTGGTCCACAGCGCACTTGCTAATCAATTTCTGACTAACGATCAACACCTCGCTATCACGGCTAAAACAGTTTATACGTAAGTAATTCGAAAGGAAAACTATGACTCCATTACTGTGAATAAACCCACATTTATTGTAAGTTTGTATCTCTCTTCTTACTTGTTAACATATTAATCAAATCCTCGCGCAAAACGTAAGACTGTATTCAAATATTTTCCTGAACACATTCCCAGTAAACAAGCAATATATTTGCCGTCTTCTGTTCCATCCATACATGTATAACACAATGTAACTCGCACTTTAAAATTACATTTAAAATTCAAAACTAATTTGAATTTCGAACAGCACTAAGGAGCTGTGATTGGTGGGAGCGAGCGCGTAGACTATAAAAGGCCGTCGTAATGCATGTTTCATTATCACCATTGTGTCGAAGCGACGCCTGCCAGACGTCTGGGCGGTGGTTTATTAATGCCAGGGGTGTGATCCGAATCTTAGCTATTCGATTTTGTATCGGTATGCCTACAATAATTATTAGCGCATTTATAAAATCTATACTAGCTGAACCTAGATTTAGTATACGTGCTAACGGTATGTAGTAAGTAATTGTAACGCGATAGAAAATGAGTTCCAAATCCATACCAGTATATGAATCCTTGAAAATGACCGTGTACGAATCGGGAGACCTCAAGCTTGAATTCTAACAAAAGGCGAATGAAAACGTTTTTCATAGATTACGATAGATTGACTAGATCAGATTTTTTTGTCTATTATTTAATGTAACTTTGAAAACCTATTTCTTTTATGGTTGAAGGTGGCAAACCAGCAAGCGGGTCAACTGATGTAAAGCGACCGCAACCCATAGGCATCCGCTACCCGCAAATGTGTTGAAGATGCGTTGCCTACCTTAAATGGAGAGAGGGGATGGATAGGAAAATGGATGTTTTCTTTTCCTATCCATCCCCTTTCCCTTCCTAACCCATCCAAATTAGGAAAGCATGGAAGACTGAAATCCGACCTCCGGCACCTCACTCACGTATTTCTACTTCACGCTTGTCTTCTGTAAGGTCGTTGTATTTCACCAGTGGAGCCTGCCAATTCGTGCAACAGATGTTATTGATGCGGGCTCTACAACATAACACCTATATGCAAAAATTGTTGTTTCTATATAGAATCCTAAGAGAATTGAAGTTTGTGGACTGTGTAGTGGCTTAGTCTATACAAAATAAAATCGTTGAAGGTGACGCATATTGTTCGGAGTTATTATATTTAACAAGAAATTTTAAAAGGAAATCATTCATGCGAAAACGAAACTATATGTATTGAAATAGTGTTTGAATAAAAACTTTTATCGACTTTTTTTTCAGAAGTGGTAACAGATTCCAGTTAACGATATAATAGTCTTGAGGATTGTGTTTCAATGCCAGTTACAAGATGAATACCTATTCGAATAGTATAGTAGTCTTTAAAAGTTAAAAGTTTTTTCAAAATATAATTCTTCCAGAAAAGACATACATGCGGTGCGTACTTCCTTACATTACAATTGGGACACATCAAACACTTTGGTGAATAGCGAAAAGCGGTGATATATTGACTGGTACACAACAATTCTTCGGAGCATAGTATAGCAGCACTCGGTGAAGAAACCAGGCTGCACGGATATGAGACTTAGGTAAATGGCAACGCAGACGCAGATGCGCACATTTCACGCATGTCCCACGTTACTGTGACATATTGTATACAAAAGCCATTATTTGTTATTTTAATTACACAGCCACTGTATAAAGAAGTGAAATAAATACATAAACAACTATAAGAAATGCTAATTAATTAACAACATTTGAACTCTGGCCGAAAAAAGGAATATTTTTACCATATAAAATTTAATAGTCGGTCTTTATGATAAATAATTACTATTCGGACTAAGTTTTAACATGCCGATTAAAATTTCTCAGTTATTCCAAATAGAAGGGTGGGCCGTAAACAAAGGACGCCGGGAACTTGATGGGAATTCTTCAGGGACATTGTTAGTGACCAAAAAACGTCACACTGATATGATTATGTTTTTAAAGAAAGTTATCCAGTGATATTGCTAAGCGACGAATATTTTCAAGCTATAATATCTAAACTCATAAGTCTATTGGATTTTGTATCACATAATTCCAATAAAATATTTATAATTTCAAGTAAATACGTACGTACCAACAATTTTACGTATTTATGATTAAAGGCAGATTTTATTTCACAATTTAAGTTTCAAATTTTACTTCTTTAATTAGACAAATCTAAATAGGATCTCCTTAAATATAATTATTAAACAGCAGTCGGAAATTTGAAGCCCATTACACCTTATTTTTCTACGTTTCACACAACAGTACGAAATTAATTCAAATCGAATGGAACAAGGGAATAAAATTATCTCTTGTTTGCGTGACATTATTAATTATGTAAAAGCAGTATTGCTTATCTTATTTCTTCTTTCTTTTCTTCTCTGCTTCAGCTGCGACCTGAAACTTCAAATGCACCTGCATACCTTGCCTCTTACGCAACTTGTAAAACGCAAAATTATTAGTGCGATCAATATCTAAGAAAAATAAGGCAAAGGGCAGTAAAAAGCGGATCAAATTGTCAACGCCCCAGTTCTTTCCGGTCGGTTTGATCTACTGGCCTTGGTAAGTGATATTGGACCTCTTTCATATTTTTAAACATTAACCATTATTTCGAGGAATGATTTGTAATCGTTTAAGTCGCTGACCAGCCTTTCAACCAGCTTTTTAATCATAGATTGCCAAATTTACCTTGATGGTTTTGTATTCACAAAGAACTTTTTTAACTGAAAGAGGCATTTTTGAACAGTCGCTCACATACTTAGCAAGTTTGGTACCAAGAGAACGATTAAAATGAATTTAAAAAATGTTAAATGGCACACTTGACCTTTTTGTCTCACGTGTTTCGTAGACTGAGTTTGTTCAGCCGTTTATTAAAGACGAATTTTAATAACAAAAAAATTCAAATTTACTTTCAGATAATATGAATTACTACTTTCTTTCACCAGCCTAAGGGTTATAGTGGTAATTATTATTGTTTATTTGTCGCTTTAACTGTGAAATATTTAAAAGCGAATAATCAACCAAACGTCATCTGAATCAGCCTCATGGTTTATTCTTTTTGCTTAATTTAGAAAGAAAATCTAAGCTTCGTTGTAGGACGTTATTTATATTACAATTCTTGTACAGAGTTACTTTAGTCTGATGTTGTATAATCATTATTAAAATAAATAAACAATAACACACATATTCACATAAATATGTAAGCGCTAACATTTTTATCGCTTTTCAATCGCGAGGCTGCCAACAGTGGACTGAGGGCTTTAAAATCAAAAATACATCATTTCGTCCGCTTCGTATAGAAAGATATTTGGAGCCGCTACACTGGAGTTCGGAATTAATTAATAATATTATATTGAAAGCTGTGTTTTTCTATCAAAGGGCGCTCGTCGATGACAATTTTTTTATTGCATGTCGTATATTAAAATGATATTTTGGGTTAGTTAAAGATTGTCTGCCTATTTGTGTTATCGTTTCTCGTCATCTCTATTCCAATGTTTGTAAATGTGGCCGGAGGAAAAAATACGTCGTTCGTGCTGTGTTGGCGTTACGTCACGTATACTGCTGCACTTAAAGATGCGTTCGAACAAGTCTCATTTGTCTCGCCTCTGCGCATCTTTTTAACAAGCTTTGCCTTTATATATCTATCATAACGTCAACGCTTTTGTCATTACTATTCTATTATTATAAAGATTTTTATAACTTTATATATCTTTATAATCTACATTTCTACACTTCAATATTATAATGGGGAAATATTTGTTTGTTTGTAATGAGCGAACTCTGAAAGTAGTGAACTGATTTCATTAATATTAAAAAAATACCATTACTGAAGCCACATTACTTACGCTGAGCACTAACATTTTTAAGTTCCAATGCTGATGGAGCATTAGATAATACACGAATTTTGCCACACTCCTAGAGAATTTGTGATAATTGGAAAACATAACATAAATTTGCCTCATACACAAATCTACAAATCAATTCTAACATCCGCGGCGTTGCACATACCTATTTTATTAGAGTACGAAGCGTTTTGTCGTCGATTTTATTTATATGAATAAATAATGGATATTTGGCCATGGGCTTGTAAACTTAACGCCCACGCGAACATTCGTTTGGACGTCGAATTCGATTATGAACGGTATCTAAACGTATTTTATTAATCGGTTTCCAAGATCACCATGTAAGATCAGTTTTGTTAAGATTACACATAAATGACTAGATCCAAATCGATTATAATATAAATCATATATTAGTGGCGTCTTACATAACAATACTACTACACCCGGTACTTGGATAGTCAGGCTGCTAGTCGAAAGGCCGATCAAATCCCAAATGGATAATGTACATACATACATATGTATACATATGTATGTATTTATAATTTATGTATGTTTATAAATGCTTTTAAAGATTAAGGTCTGCTCTTTGTAACACATTACAGTAACGAAATGAAGTTTAACCAAATAAATATGGACGATACAGCTACAATGGTAAAGGTCAACAATAAAATGGGACATGAATTCGTAGTTCTGTGCACTTTCTAAATATTATACGATCTTGAGAGTTAATTTTCTTGTTATCTACAAGAGAAAGGGAATTCTAGATGAATGCAAAATGATAATTAGCATTGTAGACAATCTTATTTTTTAAATATCAAACAGTAAATAGCCAGCTGCTTCAAGAACTTCAGCGAGCAATTATCCTTAAAAGAAAATGAAAGCCGTAGCTTCATTACCGGCCATCCGTTACAAGTAAAAAAAAGTTAAACAACGTCGAATTTAAGTCTTTGTGAGGGGCCGCTACTGTACAATCAACGTTTCTTTCCGTACACCACAACAGCTATCCCCTAATTTCACCCGGCTCCCCATAACAATGTCGTCTAACACCGTAATGTCATGGGATGTGGAATCAAAATCCTTCCCGGCCATAATTAGAGCGTCTGGTTGGGGTTAGCGGTTAGGCTGATCGCACACGAAGCGGTAATAAAGTGCATTTTATTTATTTTTACTATCGACCCGCCCCGGCTTCGTACGTAGAACATACATTATTCTGAGATAATGGCGCACAAAGCTATTTATCAACGTTTAACAATATTTCGGCCAATTTACACAAAAAACCTTATTGAATAACTTACCTACGTTCCCTTATGAGTCACTCAGTCTAATGGTAAATCAGATATCGTTTGCTATCTCAGTTTACACTCAATTGGTTAAAAGACGTGATAGTTTTATTGTTATCTTAATATGCCTTAAAGGTAGCAATAGGAAATATGAATTTACGTTTATTGTAGTTTTAATTAATGTAATTGAAAGAAAAATACCAGTGCAACCCTGGCACTGGTATGTAGTTAAAAGGAGATTCAATTTATAGTCGGTATATGATGACATTTAATGGCATTATTTATCGATTTTCTCAAACTCGATCTAAAACCAGCTTAGAATGGCACAAGCTGACCCCCGGGGCATGATTACATCGCCTCCGTTCGTTTACTTTATCGATGATAGATAAATTCGCGGCAATTGATTATACGGTTTCGAATTGAATTAATCGATAGTAGTGATGGGCTCTTATGAAATATTATCTATTATTGATTATATGTATGTATTAAATAATTTAAAATGCAAATTCACAAGTTTTATTGCCGTAGGCGGTTCGATTACCATATCCGAACAATGAATTATTGTTTAGAAATATTGATACGTACTAAATTAAGATTTCTTGCATAAAACATGTTGACAATAAATTATGACAGCATAATATATGTGATTACATGTCTAACTCCAAGCCGGACACAAAAAAAAATAATCATTGTGTTCAAAATTTCTATTTTGGTAGGTTTGTTAAACGATTTTGGTAGAAATCATCATCTTTATTTCACGCCGGTATGTCGTGGATTCGTAGTAATCGAGTACTATCGAACCGAGCCATGGAACAGTTGTTGCCGCCAGGTCTGCCACTGCCTGCGACTTATCTTCTTTCTTTTTAAAGTGCCATTTTCAATCAAAGGTCGGCGATCATTAAGGCAACCTGAATACTAAATAAGCGCGCTTTCAAAAGAAAACGCGTGCTGTGTCCAAACTACAGGCGTAAGTTCTTTAGCCTGGTACAGGTTACAGGTTTAGCTGTAGTAATCCGTATTTTACGTTATAGGACTTAAGTATTCCAGTCTTCCTTCTTTTTTGCTTTCTTTAAGGTGATTCTCTTCTGACTCTTCTGATTTTTCTCGTGAGTTTTAACATTATTCTAACTTTTCCTCTCCTGGATATCCTTAATCTGTTATGCATCTTCATAAAGTTAATAAAGTGGTATAGTAGAAGAGAAACGAGATAAAAAGCTTTAGCTTGTACGTAATATAGAAACCGTTACATGGTATTTAAATATTTTGTAGAAATAAATCGCCATATCAACAACTTAGTTACGTAATACGCGATGTAATCGAGCTATACCAGACATACGACATAAACATATTAAATCCAGTCATAACTATCGCAGAGGAAGGCTTGATATAGTCTGTGGTATCCCTAACGCGGCCGCAGAGCGGGCGGCCATGTAATTGGGCGCAGAGGGTCATTTGCATTCACCAAAGGACTGTTTCGGTCGCCCTTATTGATTGCTAAGCTGTTTCATTAATATACTGCCCTCTACATTATGACATATATATAAAAATAGTCACCATTTTTTCTGTATCACAGTGGAAATAAATTGCTCCTTTATCAATCATCAATCCAAGATCAGAGCTTGATTCAAACAACCTCATTCAATCTTTGGATGATTAATATTTTAGTGATTGCCTATTAATTCATTCTTTGAGTACTATGGCATACACAATAAATCAAATAGTGTGCAGATCTGTGGTAGGCCACGCTGCCATTGATTCTGCCATCTGTCACCGTCGCGTGTCACGTGCTTACTTGCTTTTAAAAACAATTGGTTATTTTATTTAACAAACAAACAAACAGTGAACATAACAGGAACCACTGTTCACATTTTAATAAAACACATGCGACCATCTGTGCATCCGTTTACTAATGGAAGCAAGCAAACTAATAAGAGCTTTAGCACACGTTAAATATGCACCACACCACTATTCACAAGCAATCAATACAAGAAAAATAAATATAATAGTTTTCTATATGTTTATTGTTCAAAAGTATCTGCGATGATCGTTAAATTTAGTAGTCCGCTACAAGTCCGGACGAATTGAATTGATTTTCTCGGAAGTAATGTATCAATTCATCAATTTTATTAAAATACGTGTAAGATCATAAATAATTATACATATAAATGTTTACACCGCATATTTGGCGTGTATAAACGTGTGTATAGAGGCACAAGGTATAAAATTCAGATTTGAAATTCAGTTGCATTCGTTATATTTAATTTAAAAAAATTCTATAGCTTTATTAAAAACATCTCTTTTGGTCCTGGCAGCATTATTAAAAAACATAACTTTTTATTTTTATTTTCGCAACATTTTCCATATCGAGGCGTCTGAGTCTCGCCACGGAGCGCATTGCACACCTATCTTTTGTTTTCGGTCGCTTTTTTCAAATTTTTAATATTGCAAAAACTATTTTATATATTTAAAAATACAAAAACAAATAACAGAACAAAAGGGAAGAGGAAACGTACAGCTTTTTGATAAGTACAATTGCGAGCACAATTAATAAGCGCTGTATTCCACAAAACAATTGAAAAAAAAACTGAATAAACCACAGTTCTAAAGGAACATTTATGTTATAAAAGGCTGTAATACAATGATAATAAAGTTGTATTTCGAGTAGCGAGGAGTATATTCACAAGACGAGCAAATTATTTCCAAAACAGTGACACCGCAAGAACAAAACGTTATTGTCAAGTATTCGACAATATTCTAGGAAGGCGGTGTATAAAAGCGTCACATTTCTTTAAGAGTAATTCTGTTTTGTTGTACACGTACTGTAGGTAATTATAACGTTGACAATAACAATTTTATTGCTGTCAGCACTAAAATGCTTAGAGGTCGTGATATATGGCCGTTGACGACGTTCCATTGTTTTTTTCTTTTCTTTAACATTATCAGCAGATAGGCGAGTGGGTAAAGAATTTGTAGAGGATAAGCGAGACAAATTGGTCGACAAACATATGCCGTATTGAGTTATTAATGTGAGCTAGTGATTTATTTGTGATATTATTATCGTTTGAATTCTTTACTTCTACAAGATGCTTTATAGTTGTTTTTTATGACGAGATAGGTTTTTTATTTGAAAAAAAAAAATGAAGGATGATGAAAATTTAATTGGATTTATTTTTTTTATCCAGACAAATACATAACTTGTGAAGTGTAAGTATCACAAAGGTGTCTAATATTAACAATTTTTATTACGTTTTTTTTACATTTTTATATATTATAGCGTAGTAGATGCGATTGTTCTATAATTAGAATACTATTCAAATGACCGAAGAAATAACGACGAAACCTGGTACCAACGACCAGGGGAGCAGTAGCAATCCTCTATACCTTTTCCTCTTATTCATGCACAATAAATCAAATATCGAACTCTTTGATGTAAGTAACAGGACAACATCAATTATATCCAAAATACTTACCTACAAAAAACTATAGAAATAGCGAACGGCTGATAACCGCTAAAACATTAATCAAGTTCGGCGGACTATTGTAAAACTTGAGTGCTAAACGAAAACATGTCGGTGCGGAGCGAACGAATTGCTAGCAGTAGATCATTGGCACCGCCGTACTAGAGCGGGCATGCATACAAAAATATCTCATACACGACTCCCTAGACGGAAGCTAGTAGGGGCAATTTAAAATATATGGGTCCTTTACGGTTACAATTTCGGGACTCGTATGTTTGTTGTTGTGTCCAAATAGCGTTTTATTATTCTTTTATGTGTTCTCACTAGTCGACGCCTGTGACTTCGTATGTGTTTAGTTTAAAAAGTTTTCGAATGCCGATCGATGCGTGCAATCTTATGCTAAGGAAATATTCATTTTAATAATCGAAGATAGCCGCTTTTTAATTTATAACCTCCATCTGTTATTTGATCAGGACCTAGATTATATGTGGCAACCCACTTATAATTTTTCAATGTCCTAATAATTTAGGTCCTCGACAAAATAGCAGATGAGGGTATAAATTTCTTACGCCATATCTTATACTATAAGCTTATTTTCTCATGTAAAGCGATTCAGGAACAGCATAGTTCGAAATCCAAGCTAGTGAAATCCGTGCACAATGAAGCAGATACAAGAATAAAATTATTTAGATTCGCTGCCTTCATCAGGCGGCACCGGAAGGGAAAGTGTTCATGTATGCGACATGTAGCGGCGGCATTTTCCCGCGTGACTGTACCCCGCGCGACCCCGCTTGCGGATGCGGTATTTTTATGTGAAAAACTTACGGCTATTCTGAGGTTTTCTCGTATAATCAGCTATTCAAAGGTCCGGAGGAGCGAGATTTTTTTGTAGAACCACCCACGTGTATATTTTATTTGATATTTTTGTGGTTTCTATTATTTGTAATATAATATTTTAGCGGTTATTCGAGTTATTATGCAATAAAAAAGTTAATATCTCACAGATTTTAGTAAACAAAATAAAAATCAGGTTAAATATTTGTCTAGTATTTTTTGTGACTATTCCTGGAAGCTGAGGATAACAATATACAAATAAAAAAGAATGAAACATATCTCGAACACCAATTAGTTTCATAAAAGATGACACATTTTACTTTCAATTGTACTTATTAGGTACTCAATGTGATTGGGGAGGGACTATTGCTACGTATTGGGTACAAATCAAAGATTAGGGTACAAATCAGAGAGAGAATAGTCATTGATTCATTGCCCGTGTTAATAGGTCAAACGTGGGTAGTGATCGGTTATGGCTGCTCATAATACCGACTTCGCTAGTGTGTCACCAATTTGATCGGATGTTAAGAAAATACCTAAAAAGAGATTCGCTCTTACCTAGGCTTTGTGTTAAGCAATCTAGACCCCTATTATTCTCTTTCGTCGACGTCGTCGTTCGTATATTATACGAAAAAATAAAACAAATTACTTAGGTACTACACACTACTTGGCTTAATGAATAATCTTTTTATATTAAAAACAACAAGATGCAAATGCGATCTCCTCCGCGATTGCTTCCCGGTGACACGGCTCGGATAATGTGCAGTAGATTGCAAGGCGATATCGAATTCGATGGGTTATATACGTAGTGTAACCATATTTTTAATATCTTTTTTCCGGATGACTGGACATTTACAGATAAAAAATGAATACATGGTCATACCTATATTATGGTCATTGAAAGACAAAAATAGTGTCGATGTATTTGAATATGATATTCCAAATTGCACCTGGAGTACTCCAGTGAAGTCCAGGATGATGGTCGGTGAAATAAGTTTCTTTAATGTTGATTTAGGGCGACATAAAAAGGAGAACTTATATCGATCAGATTAGTTACATACGAAAGAAGGGCGATTTAAGGAATAACCGCAACCGAAGATCTTGTACACGTAGATGTATGGATGTAGAAGAAGCGAGAGAGGAGTGCCAGGATCGCGCCAAATGGAAATCCATGAACTCTGCCTAACTCTCTGGGTTACGGGCGTGAGTGCATATTTATTTATTTATACCTGTAACTTTATTCTAGTGATCTTTCTACATCTGGTCACCTGTTTGTAAAAAAACTACATTTCACAGACATATAAAAGTTTCGTATCATTTCAGATAAGTTTGATTTGAATTACTCGTATAGTATTGTGTCAGGGTGCACTTTTTATTAATTTATAACTTGTATTTTACTACCAATAAATCTGTATTTCTGATAAACTTGTGGCCATAGTAGTTGCACGTCTCTCACGACGTGTATTGGGAATTTATTGTGATCGGTAAGTTCACATTAAGAGAGTCGGGCTTCGCGAAGCGTGTGTTTTTAACAACCCCTATATAACATTACCTGGCAAACGATAAGATGTTCTCGATTTTAATAGGCATTTCATTCAAATTCAATTCGCTATTCGGCTGTATTAAAAAGTAAAAGATACTTGGACTGAAATTGAATCGGAAGTTAGATGTTACGTATGTCCCTGTTATTATTCTGACGTAGATTGAGGGATAGAAAAATCAGATCGAGTAGATGTTTAGACCCTTACCATTTTTAAATCAATAGTATCTTTTTAACTGACCGGACTTAGAATAATATTGGTCTAATTATTAAGTTTTTTTAACTTAATTTTATAAAATTAAAATCGGCCGAGACCGGTCACTGGCTATCTCGCTTTGTAAACGAATACCTCATGTCAAAATAATTTATGACGCCGGCGACATTTTTTTTTGCTTAAAACTCAAAAACCATTCCTGCCATGTATCGCATTCGCTCTTCCCCCTCGACTTAATCCTGCCAAGGATCCATTGGATTTTGTACTTAAAATATATTGCATTACCGAAAACGCTTTACAAATTTGCGACCCAATGTCTAATATAATAGGATTTAAATTTGTAAGTTTTGTTATTTTTAAAGTAACGCAGTCATAAATTAAAACGGTCCCATCTTGGGTTACTTTTTAAAGGACGACGCGATGGGATGTTTATCTCGGTGTGTTGACGTTAACAAAAAGCCGTAATTCCGCGTTTCCCGAAACACTTTTTAGGGTTTCGCGCAAACGATGTTATCATGTGATTAATTGCAATTAAATCTATATACAAGAGAGGAACCAGGCTGATATATCAATGCGCACCAGAAACAACAAGAGTCTCGTTCATTTTACTAAAAGCTTCCTTTTAAATGGATGTTCCTTTTGAATGGAGTTTTGGAAATTAAACCTAAGGAGGCCAAAAGGGTAATCATTAAAAAGCGACTTCAGTCGCAGACACTACCTAGTTATCAGATTAAAGATGCACGTCCAAAGTTCTTAGCACTAATAAACTACTAAGGGAACTACCGTCTTCCCTCTCTATTAACATTGCAACGTTGAAATCAATGAACACAACATTATACAATTCAATTTGAGCGATCGAATTAGAGCCGGGGTCCTTGAGAAATTACTCCGTCAGTGTCGAAGTTGGCGCAGCCGACTCTGAACTGAATCCTCCGAGGTGTAGCCTTAGTGGCTTGCGCCTAGACCGCGCTAAATTAATTAAATCCGAAACCTGATTACGTAACAAGCGATCGCCGAGTTAAAGCAATTTGTTACCAAAATGTTTGATAATCTTAGTTTAATGGAATGTCTTCAATATCGTCACTTCACATTTTGATATTCTCAAAGATTTAAAGGAATAAATAAAAAAGTATTTCAAAGGAATAAAAAATAATATGCTCTAGTTTATTGATAACCTATTCGCTGTTTTCTTGACGGAATCCATTATCGGATGTAAACACTGACATAGTATACCTACAAAGGAAGGATAAAAAGAATTGGTAACGTAATAGGAAGTATATCAACGAAAGGATGGAGACTAGTAGTTCGTCTTGTATTATTTCTAACAACGGAATACGTAATAGGAGCCCTCGGTGACGGAGTCTGCGACGACAGGAGTGCTACACTCGATGGGAATTGTATCATTTAGATTTAGTCCAGTAGATTTCGAGGATAACTTCTGCATAAATGTATAAGACGAAGGTACGGGGAATAGTTTATATCTGTACGAATTAATTACGAATTTAGTACGCAGGCGCTGCCGTGCTCCGGGGTAACGGTGATTAAATGATAACGTAAGAACGTTCTGACACGGTTCTATGAACTCTAAAACCTAGAGCTTCACCTAAACTACCTGGAAGGGCAATTCTTAACCCAACGGTTTTATCACAATCTCAATAAAGGCATTAAATTTTTGATAAGGTTAGAAACGTTACTGGATTTAATATACGATTACGTATATCAAATTATTGAACATATAACAAAAGTTTTTTTTTTCGCAAACGTGTGTTGATATAAGAATATACAATTATTGTGCTTTTTAAAATATACGACACAACACAACAGTGGTAGAGCCTGCAACAACAACATCTGTTGCACGAATGGACCGGTGAGATACCACGACCACACAGAAAACAGGCGTGAAGTAGAACGAACTCTGCGTTTCGTCTGATGAGTGAGGTGCGGGAGGCCTAATTACAATCCTCTTCCCCTTCCCACCCTTTTCTCATAAGGATAGGATGAGAATGGGAAGAGGATTGGGCGGGGAGGGTGTTAATGGGGAAACGGAAACATCCTTTTTCCTCTTTATCTCTCCTCTGTCCTTTAAAGGTAGGCAACGCATCCGCAACACATTTACTTGTTGCGGATGTCTATGGGTAGCGCTCACTTACAATCAGGTGATCCGCTTGCTCGATTACCACCTTCTGCCATAAAAAAGACACAAATTTTGCTTCTGTTGGGTCGAATATAAAATGTCTTTCACAGAGCTTATAAATATAGGTTTATAATTTCAAATTAAAAATAATTTTCATCATTATACCAATTAAATTGGGACTTTCGGATACTTAAGAGGCCGAATTACATACACTGAAATTTATTATTAAATGCCCGAATTTGACATTAAAAACATATAATAAGTGCAAAAGAACAACAGCCCACAAAATTACTTGACGCTAATGATCACAGTACAGGATACAGCCGGTCACCTACTTTCCAGTACAACTAGTTTGATAGTCAATGAGTAACTAATGACATAACAAAATATCATTAGGAAGACTTGAAACTCATCCGTAAGATTTCTCCGTTCGAGCTCTAGTTACTGCTCCTCTCAATTTCCAATTAGTGTGATAGTTCGTGCTACCGAATAGTGTCAAATCGCAACAGATCACTAACACGCAAAGCCATTAGTGCCACTTCAGCACCTTCAAAAGCCAAACTTGATACTTTAATTTTAATACATACCTAAATGTAGATTGGACGAGAACTTACTAGACGTTACTTTTAGACACATTTCGTTACATGAGAGAGAATAAAAGATGTAAGGTAGGTGGAGCAAAAGAGAGAGATGCGAGCTTAAATACTCGCATCTCTCTCTTTTATAAAGATATATACAAAAAATTACATATAGTGTCACACATGACATCATAGTACACGTAAGCACTATTTATTTTTAAAGAAGTAATTCAATCATTTGTACCTACAGTGATGAATTGTTCACTATACAGAAGCATCATCATCAACAATTTAATAGCATTTCCACGCTAGTCAGTGTAGCAATCTCCAGATCTCCAGGTATATATTTATTTTTATCAAAAAGAAAATAAAGCGTGGTATTCTTTAACGTATAATTACGTATTTCAATATCATAATCGTTTCTACATCCTTATTTATGCGTTCCCAATGGTTGTTGTTGGCGTGCGTGCAAAGCTGTCGCGCGGGCACGCAGCGCGCACCTGACGCCGGGCTTCCGTATACAGTTACAGCACTTGCACGGCCTCCGCGTCTGTCGCCGGTGGGAGCAGCGGTAGCGGGTTCGATTCGTCGCTTCAGTGATTCTATACTATATGTAAGGACATCTACTAGTCCTACTACGTTATTTTTCGTACATTTTCAAGATTATTCTAGTCTCCAGCGTCAAACTGCGTTTTGTCTGAAGTGTTAGGTACCGTAGGTAAAGAATTTTTCACTTCAAAAAAATTGTTATCTCCAATTTGTTAATCTGTCGTACCTATGAACGTTATTCTGAGATGTAACATAGTCGTACAATGCGCGTTATAGTAATTTCACTAAGCTAGCTAACTAAAAACTGTAACTAAAGTGTCAACTGTCGATAGAGTTTATTTCTACGAAATAACATATAACAGCTTCATTGAATATCTGATACGGTGTTAACGGCAAGTTACAACACGGCGTCGTCCGTGTCGCGTCGTGACGCAATCGCGACGCGTGCGTTCATGCGTGCGAAGCTATGCGGCGGCATGCACGACGATCGGAGCCAGTCGGTGATAATATTAACTGACGTCTGCTTGCAACGAACTTCTTACGACTCACTCATCTGTACGATCTGATTATGTTATGAAAGTTTATTTTGCTTTATCGTAAGACAAATATATATATACGAATATGTTAATGAATTATAATAAACCACTGGTAGAATATCAAGTGTCGACATATCAAACGATTTTGTGCCTCTTCCATTAAATTCAATATCTCTAATCACCTACTAGTGGATTATATACTTTTCCTATCTCTCCTTTCGAAGACATTTCTTCAACATTCATTCCTATGTATGTATATATCACGTTTGCGGAGGCTCGTATCGAAGATTTCTATGCCATAATAAGAAAGCGATGCGGGTCCTTACTCTGCTAGCCCCAACAGCATCCTGGCCATGATAGCTATGAGATTATATGGATCTTTTCTCAATCCTTGTCCCCAAAATGTTTAATTATTTTTTTTTGTTGTTCTTTTGTTACTGTGCCTTTTACTAACATACTTTTTAGGAAATCTCTGTTACTAACACTAATGTGGATGAATCTGAAATAAATGAATTTACTAATAATATCGATATCAACCTTTTTCAATTTGAAGTACAAAATCAGTACATATTATACCTTAGTATGCAGTCAGGTTTTACGTGTTTATACGGCTTCGGTTTATTTATTTTATGATATTATATTTTTAAAAGGGCTATTATTTCTATACAATAGAACGTTGAATGCGAAAAAAATATCGTAAATTTCCAAATAACCCGCCTGAAAGCATTAGGCTGTAGAATTGTTCATATGTTTTAAGCTTTAATTAAGATTGAGCCTGATAGTGAAGTGAAGACTGTACATATATGTTTTGATATGACATTTCATTTATATTTAAATCCCAACCTATGCGAAAGGCGTTCTCTCTTAATTATACTTTTGTTGTATATCTATCAGAGACAAAAAGTAGCAGGTATAGTTTTTTAGAAAACAAGAACAATTCAAATGTTAGGTACATATATTTTTATTAGCATTAGTTAATATTCATTTTGAAAGGGTTGTAGGAAGAAATTTTGAAATGCCTTT
>JWHW01033672.1:159001-191378 GCA_000931545.1 Papilio glaucus | reverse complement strand
ATGCTATTTTTGTTAGTCTATTATGCTGTTTTTAAGTAATTCATGTGACCAAACAGGGCTTACTTACTGTGGAACTATGCGATTGTGCGGCCGTAAATCTTGCACGGTTCTGTTACCCGGTGTGATGGAAACATCGCGCGCTACTGAAATGCGACGCGCCAGGAGTCGTTTAGTAAAAGCGAACACTATCGAATGTTGTACGCGAAGGTAGTAACAATCACCAACAAACAGACGATACCTCCCTAGGTATGAATCCCTGTTCAGCGTAGATATTTGTATAATTAGATGTCAATACGCTGCAAGTTGTTTAGAAGACTTGGTGCAACAAGAAGAGATTCTTGTCATTTAAAACCAACCCTAGTTACCTTACTTTAGAGTTACCAATATCTAAAAAAAAAGTAATGCTTTGTAATAAAAAAAAAAACACTTTAATTCTGATCATATCATATAATGCCTGCCTACATAGGCATTTTCCACTAAATGGATGAACGTACGACAGTCACTATAGTCCGAGAACGCAGAAATCAGACGGGTTATACCTAACCCCTGCCATTTTAAACACCACGGTATTTCTCTTGACGTCCGCAGGACATTGCGGGAGCTTTTTGCTCCCCCAACGCATCGCCATAAAGCGGGCAGATTCGGCTGCCGCTCGCCGCGATGCAATATTTCAAGAGGGCCCCAAATCTCCCCCAAAGGCAAGGTCAACAAAAAGTCCCACCGTCCCTCTCTAATCAGTGCACCGCACACGATCCAACGCCGGTTGTTTACGTAAAACCTAAACCAACCGTGGACTTCCATTGCGCCATTGTTTGGTTTTCATTACGACATGTGCGCGGGAGGTCGTCGCATTAAAATTGTATTGTTGAAGATATTAAACCCCGTACAGCAGATGTGGGCGGAGAGAAAAATCTCTGACGCGAATCGTATTAGCCTCCAATATTTGTAGAAGGCGACCCGCTACGCTGAATTAATTTTATATTTCGATTAACTATAACTGCTCTTGAATACGGGTATGAAAAAGCAATTCAATTTTAGAAGTTTGATTTGTTATACCTGAAGTAGTGATGTGATTCGGTACGAAAAAAAAACAAAGTTCAAAATAAACCTACTTTGCTAATAAAGTAATTGCAATAATCTCATACAATAATAATCATATTTGGAGTATAGAGTTCAACTTGTTTAATTTCATTTTATTGTTTGTATATTATGACGTAGTTCATAATATTCCTAGTCCGATTATAAACTGGCCAAGCTCACAATCGATCATTTATATTAATGCTAAGACACTATTACATTATTCACAACCTACATCGCCATCTATTGCATAAAAGATACAACCAATTTATCAAGGCCGATTTTTTCGATGCGATTACGTTCCATTGTACGACAGCTTTATTCAATAGATGGTTAAATAAATCCCACAATTGAAAGGCTTTTCCACAAATACCAGTAAATCCTATGGTTTATTTTGGAATTAATTGAGAGCTTTTGTTTCAATTAATGTCATAGCTTGCAACGGCGAACTATTGCTGAGCCATTCTAATTAATAAAGTTGGCCTAACAACAATTTCGAATTGAATTCATTACGCACAATTGGAATTGTTGAATATAGCGATAGTTAAAAGATAAATTAAAGGAAAAAAAGGAGGAAAGATACGAAAAAAATGTTCTCTGTGTATACCGAAACAAGAGCGAAACGTTACAGCCGTAAGCCGTGATACGTCGTAAACGAAAAAAGCCGTGGGAGAAATCTTCGTAATACTTTAGCCGTTTATACGGCTCTTGCGGGATAAGGGTTGCCACTTCTGAGAAGTTACATTATGTTGTGTGATTTGATGTTCGCTGAATTTTCACGGCCGTTCTGTTTTATAGTTAGGTTACATTTGAATTTACAGCCCTAGCTAGTCTCGCCGCAGATAAATATTTTGATCCTTTTTATGCGTGAATAACTTGGAAATTTATAGACGTAAAACATAATTTTAGAGAAATTATATATTTTATAGATGAAATGAAACGAAGAGTGTAGTTGTTAAGTGAAGTTCGCAAATCATGAACATTCACAAAAATAGAAGAGCCGAAGACGCGTTACAAGCTTTTTTAAGATAAAAAAATATGCGCTCACTAATAATTAATGGAGGTTTTATTTTCAAATACAAATAGGTCTTATGAGATCTCAGATCTTACAAGAATGACGGGATGGGAGTATTCTTATAAATTGTTTATTATTCTCTTAGCAGTCAAAAAGATGTGTAAATACATGAAGATTATTTTATGCATGAGAACAGATAGAGGATTTTATTACTAGAGTGTGTAAAACAAGGGGAGGAGTTTAAGTTAAGAGTTTGTCTTCTCCAATGATATGTCGAGAAAATGATATAAACTAAACAAAAAAAAATGTGATCTATACATATAATAAATGAGATGTAATCGTATAAACCGCCTTCGACGACGAGATTTGAAATCGTAGAGACGATAAACTAATGATTGAAGCGTTGCTGGAGTTTCTTCAGCTAGTTTTCCGAGCGATAACGCTTTGCAGTGCAAGAAATTTCAAGTAAAATTTTCCTAGTTTGTAGTAACATCATGAATTCGCAATCTCTGCCTGACCCGCTGAATCACAAGCGTCATATTTTTTACTTTTTAAATGTGGTATAACTTTTTCATAATAGCAACTATAAGCCATAAAATATATCAGAAATCATAACAAAGGTAAGTATATAGTTGAAAGATCCCTCACACGGACAGTAAAGTCGGCAAACGCCGCAATATCTATTCGAAAGCAATGAAAAGACGATAAAGGCCATTTATGAGCTAAGATAAAACTTTAAACGATACAACAGATAGACCGACGACTAAACACTGCAATCACCCCGACTATTATCTTAATAGAATTGCTCGCATTTACACATAGAGCTAAATTAAATTCTATATAAGTAGGTGAAGGCAGCGGCTAAGAGAAATTACTTTATATGTTGATTTTGTTTGGACGCACCAATTAGGGCAATGGGTCACCGCATTGCAAATTTTCTTTTTTTATGGAATAAGACGGAAAATGAGTAAGCAGGTCACCTGATGTTAAGTGACCGCTACCCAAAGGCATTCGCAACAAGCAAATGAGTTACAGATGCGTTGCCTACCTTTAATAGACAGAGGCGGGGTTATAAAAGATTTTCCCTTCTCCTATTCATCGGACGTAACGCAGAAGCATAAAATACTCCTACTTCTCACGCCTGTCTTCTGTGAGGTCGTAGCATTTCACCGGTCGAATGGGCTCTACTACTGTTGAATGTTCTTACTAATAAAAACATAAAAGTTTGTTGAGATGTATGGATGTTGGTTACGCTTTTAAACAAATTACTGATTGGATTTTGACGAAACTTATGTAACTAATACATGGGCTATAGTGTAGAAAGATAAGAGATAGAAGTGTAAAATCGCCAAAATATAACAATAAAATCACTATAAATTCCAAAGTAGTTGTATATCGATGGAGCATGGCAAATAATATTTAGTTTCTTCTCTGTTTTAGCAGAATTGTCAATGGCAACTCATACACGTAGTGGTGTAAACTTTCTATTTTTAAAGCAAACAAAATTAGGGCATTAGGTACGCCCCACGTCATCCACCGTGACCGAACAGATGGACTCCCCCTTCAAACATAAAAAGATAAAACCGCCCACGCGTGTGTAACTCAATGTTTATGGCGTTG
Source organism: Papilio glaucus (assembly GCA_000931545.1). Taxonomy (NCBI): domain Eukaryota; kingdom Metazoa; phylum Arthropoda; class Insecta; order Lepidoptera; family Papilionidae; genus Papilio; species Papilio glaucus. The sequence goes on along the minus strand of JWHW01033672.1, from coordinate 187,666 downwards.
TGACTTTTTAATTGCAACGAACAGAGGTCAAAATATTTATAATTTTATAGGAGTGGGTTTGTAGAAGCAGTAGCACTTTCCAGGAATGTCACAAAAGGCAATAATAGGAACGGAAGTACAATTCTTCTGAGGCAGGACTGCGGTCATCAGCAAGCAATAGCTTATGATTATAAAACAAACGTTTTTTAATGGACGAAGGAAGCAAATGGCAAGCCATTCTCTTGATGTTAAACTAGCACCCTCTCCCCACCCCTCAGCTTCGCTCGGGTGAATACACAAATAGAAAATATAGTCGAGGTGAAAGAATGTTTCAAATCAGTTCAGTTTGTCAGTATTTTAGTTAAACCGGAACAAACAAACGATGCAGTTATTTCTCTCCTTTCTCCATAAACCTCTGTAACAACTTGTAGTACTGCTTGAGATGCATTAAAACGCATTTCAGCCGCCTCAGTGTAGAAAAGACGTAGACTTTTGAAAGTATATCATTTAATGGATCTGAAAACGTAGGGGGATAAAATTGTAAAAATTAAAGTATAAAACAGAATATTTTCAAGTATTTTAATATAAAGAGCGTGTCTCAAAGGAAAAAGACGAAAGAATAGTTGAAAGTTAATATTAAACTTTTATTATACATGATGATTCAATTTAAAGAAATTATTTTATTTGAGTATGATTTTTGGACTACTCTATAAGAATCAATACTTGTTCTATACAACAGTTATCGATTCGATGAAAACCACTACCGGCAAAGAGGTCAAGTTATTCATTATAAAGCACTCAGTGCGATGGATTTCCGCAAATAATAACTTGCAGAACAACCGACCGACTACCATTCGTTCCGTCGTTCGACAAAGCACAGTCGCGTGCGGGCCGAGGCGACTCCGACACAACCGTATATTAATTTGTAGACAGGTTAAAGTATAGCTTACTCAAAGCCCCAGGTAATTTAACATCTGTTTAGATTCACACGTACAAATTATACCTTCCGCGACGAATTGCCGTACAGAATAAAGGACTTCACACACTTGACGATCGGTTACATGATTCTTTATTGTACAGGGTGATTTATTTTTAATTTAACGATGAAAAAACTGGAAAGTTTTGTACAAATGTATTTTTGTGACTTTTAAATTTACAGCGACACTTTAAACTTTCTGCTTTAAATATCTAAAGAAATCAAGGTTATTTATTAGTTTATGACCTTACTGTTTAAAAGGTAGGGTACAAATATATATTTGGGACGTAAAATACTGATTAGTTTAAGAACTAATAAAAGGACTCAAAACTCTGATTACGTTTATTATGTCAACTAGGTGGCGTTGTCCTCAATCTTAATATAAATGATAATAAACCTGGTTAGGATCAGAATCTATATATTCCAGTTTTTTTGTTTAATGGAAGGTAAAAGAAGAACCTTAGTTTGCGAATGAACGGAAAGACCAAAATAAAAACATAAAAGAATGCCGTGACCTTCGTGATTCCAAAATAACAAGGTATTGTTTTGCCACACTCAAAAGTGGCGACAGTTTTTAACAAATGTAACATTACATAAATGTAAACAAATACATATCCCACCACTAACATACATTGTTAAACAAAAAATCCTCGATACCGAACATTTTTTAAAAGAAAAGAATGAAATAAAAGTTTCAAAAACCTATAAACCGCGCCACTATATTTATCCGGTTCGTACCAGTTGCTCCTTCTCTCTGTAGACGCGACTCAACTATTGTGCGGTTTTTGTGAAAATATTTGCATTTATTTTATCTTTGCTGTTCTGACATCTATTGTGCTTTGCTTCGAATTGAAAAGTTGCTATTCATATTTCTATTGCTAAATATTTAAACTTATAGTATGTATTGCATTAAAATAAAATATAACTCTTGTCATAGAATAAAGTAAATCTGTTCAATCGAGTAAAGTAGTTGTTAGGTATAATAATTTCCATTATAAACAAAACATACAATGTTAATTGTAGTGTTAATTAATTAAGCGCAAGTGAATTATAAAAAATATTTTATAACAAACCGACTAAATTATCATAAATAATTTATTGATGCAATTAAGTTGAAACACGTATAAATTCTTGCTTTAAATATTAATGAGAGAGAAACGTAATAAATATTCCAATGAAGGGCCGGTATTTAAATAAATCATAAACTATATCAACAAGATATGTCATTAGCGATTTGAATTATTAAATCTGGACGATATTAACGATTCCAAATTGTATTAGGGTTGCGTCAATCAGGATGACGAGTGGAACGATTTGTTTCCGTCGGAGCGCCGCGGCGATGGCGTCTAACAATAGGCCGTTGTCGCCGCAACCAATTATCCGGTAACAATCACCAATTAAATTGGACTCATTCGAAATTGGATTTCGTCGACAATCGAAGACGCGATCGTCTATTGTCTTATTAATTTAAAGATTTGACTTTGATTTTGGCTCGACCGCATTATCAGCTTAGCTCTGTGTCGTCGTTAGTACCGACTCTCGTTATTATATTTTTATAGTTGAAAGAATAAAGTTAAAGGTAGCAACATATTGAATCGTGACAATTTGAAGTTACAGATGCATTGAAAACCTTAATGTAGGAATGAGGAAAGAAATACATAACTATTATGCTGCCAGGATTCCCGTAAAATTGAGGTAGAGGAAACACCAATATACTATGTTTATTTTATGGGGTAAGGGGATGTTGTCTCAATTGAATGAACTAATGCAACTGGCTAACCGTGAGTTTCCACTGGCGTAAAAACTTGTCGCGATATAAGCTTTCTCTCTGAAATAACTGAGATGACAATATGTTCTGTGTTTTCGGCAGTGTAAACCCACGGTAAAATGGACTTCCTGCGCCAACGCTCGGCCAAGGCAACACTAACGTAACAATGAAGATGTTATAGTGTAAAAAATAAAACTGAGTTATTTTTTAGATAGAACTGAGTCTTTAAATTTTTTTATTTTTTTATTTTAAAGATTGGTAAATTATTCCCGGTGTATAGGCAATTCTAACGACCTGGATTTGAAATTTAAAAAAATATGTGAAAAAAGTTTTTGAATTGAAAACTTAGCCGCGTTAGACGATATTTGGTAAGAAAAAATCTTATTAGGTTCGCGTGAGCAACGTGCAACATGCCTCAGCATAACGCGTCGTCAACAACATTATTTAAATTTGGAACAGTTTCGACGAACTTTTTTCCATTATTTTTCTTGTATTCAATTTTGAATTTTATTGTTAGATACGATGGTTTATTTTTGTTGATTATTTATTTATATTCGAACTATTGTCGGGCCTTCCCACCTGTTTTGAGTTTTTACTTCACTCGGCAGTCGCTTATGACTGTGTCTTTTTTATTCTATTTATCTATGTTATGTAGACGAAAACATTGTTATCAATAAAAGAAACTTTATTTCTTAAATAAAGGCAACGACATACGCAAGTGTAGAATTCCAGCTTGACTATGGGATACAAAATAGCCAATTGAATTCGGTTTTATTATAGAAAAAAAGGTTCGTTTCGGAATAACGGACGGCGCTGTAGCGCTCGCCTATCGGATAGTGTTGATTCAGACGCATAAAGTTGTATTGTCGCCGGAGTATACATTATCATGTAAATTCGATACGACGAACCAATACGCTGAACAAACTTTGAAGTTCGGATAGATTTTATTTTACTCTTATTTACCTTCAATTTTCAGATTTCAATGTGTTCCGTCTCGCTCTCCTATAATTTATTAATGTCAGATGAAGATTTAGCAAAGAATAATGGAGAAACTGACTGATATATTAACGCACAGCTCAAATTACTGGGCTTGATATTATGCATAGATATTTCTGTTATTATCTAGGCGAGCATTAAAAAAAGATTTTATTACTTAAATTCATCCCCTAAAGGACTAAACAGTGGATAAAAGTTTTTGCGGAGAAACTACCCGGGAGAGGCCGCTAGTAAAGCATAACTTAAAAAATATTTGCAGATTTAATGGCAATTTGAAAAGGTGCTTACACATATTAGCTTTTTACAATCCATTCATAGACGCATACAACATCGATTACGATAATTTGTCATGTATTTTTCCTTACCATAGTACTTGGTATTTCATTCCGGCACTTTTGAATCGTGCTTCTAAAAAAGACATGGCAAAGTATAACGTGACCTCAACAAGTGAACGAATAGTCAGTAATTAAATGTTAGTAAAGTACATTAAACAAAGTTGCGAGGTCGTAAGTTTGCGCGGTCGCAGACAGTTGTACGGCTATATGTTTATCTTCTCGGAGCGCATCGTTTGCACATTCCCCAAACACGGAGTCGGAAAGATCGGAGTACAAAGTGGATTCTATACTTGACCCAGTTGCGATCGCGAAACAAATATTTGACGGGAGAGCAGTGTCAATGTTTGAATATATACTACATGTGGATTAGTTTATCGAGACGGCATTTGCGCCAAAAAACACTTCGAATGAATTCAAGTTTGAAAAAACAACACCCATCGCAATTTTGTTTTTAATAAAAACAAAGATATTTGTAGAAAAGTTCATACAGTAGTATAGTAGTAGTAGTAAGTAGTTCTAAGTAAAAATAATATACGTACGTCTGAAGAACAAATTAAAAAAAATAAGTTGTTTAGTAAAGGCGTTAGTAAAGATGATTGAACACATAATAAAATTTTCAAAATCTGACCCACCGATCCCAGCTATGTGTTGGAACAATATCAAACAATTTGTCACAGTTTAAGATAACAATGTCTTAGCTATGACGGACATAATCTTGAAAAACTACTGGGAAAACATCGCAGAGTTTGCGTTGGTCTGACCAAATCCGCATCACACTTGACTCCAGTGTGTACGATGCTGTCCGATTAGCCAGGGATAGAACATGATGGGGTAACATCATAAGGAACGAAACATACAGATAGAGGTGGTCACGACTTTAAAACATGAGAAATACGACTCTTAAGGAGGAGGTATCAGCTATCCTCCCATTGACCCGAAGAAATCCTATTACAGCTTCTCCATATCGGATAAAGTTAAAGTAGAATGGAACGGATACCTTAACTGTTCTCTTAACAATTTGTTCGAGGGGAATATTTTAATACCGAAGCGTCATTAGGTCATTAAGCTATTTCGGAGAGTATTCTCGTACCATATTAGCATTGTTTTGCAAAATCATTAATTACGCATGTTTCCTAAATAATATGGGAGCTGCCAAGCGTAGTATTGGATTCCAGCAAGCAGTGTAACTAAGTTCGCAACAAATTAAATTTCCTCTTTGGCAGTTCAGATTTATTGTTGTTGAAATCAACGTTGAAACTTTTTCGTGGATCGGATTTTACGTTTGATGTAACATTATTTTTTTTCGGGTCCAAAAATGTTTCAAACGCAATGAAATATTTCATTAATATTTCTTCAAAGTTCTGCGAAGATTTAATAACCCTTTATTTCTTTGACTAGTAAAACTATTGTCTAGTCTACACCGGGGGCAATGATTCCTAGCGTTGAATAATGCTCGCAAGAAGTTGCAAGGCAAAGCCGTCTTATATAATTAGTTATACATTTTCACATATCTTTGAAAACACTACATTAAATTTACACCTATTTTTATCTTTTTTATCGTCATTGTCGTTTCAGCATATCATTCGTATACTTAATTCGTGCGTGCATCTGTTGTAATGCCATGGCGGATGATAATTATATTTTTAACCCATCGGCTTCCTAATGACCGCTTCTTTAAAATATTATTATGTATATTTATTTTGTTGTACCTTAACTATTGTTGCACAATATATTTTTTTCTTTTTTTTTGGTTTTGTATTGCGCATGTTTGGTTTATTATTATTTTTTTCTATTTCCCCTATGAACGTTAGTTTTCCGATGATGACGATTTGCTAGTTGTTTGTGGAAACTTTTAATTAGCACTTAGATATAAGCACTTTATGTTTCGTAAGCTAGCTGTTAGTTTTCCTATTATGATCAAAATAAAATATATATAATACATGGACTTTTACATATATACATTTAGAAGGTAGATAATATATATATTTTAATAAATCCCAAATGTATTGAATAAATGTTTCAAGGCAATGTTAATCGTTAACCTTCGATTTGTTTATCGAAATTGAAGCTACAACATCGGTCTATGAGCTTTGGGTAATTTCAAGCAGCACTACAGTTATTTTCGACTATAATCTTATTAGAATCGGATCAAGGCCTCAATACCTTAATCTGTTTATTTTATATAAATGAAATTGGAACATTCACTTGGTTTACGCGTCCAAATAAACTTTTCACGCAGCACGTAACATTTGTAAGCGATACTTAATTCTATCAGACTTATTTATTGGAGTTAAAAACATTCTTCAACAACTTCTTTACTGTAAGAAAAGTTATGTTTCGAAAGTAAACAAGACCTTTTTTTACTAGATATTTAACATTAAAAGAATGCGTCAGTGCCATCGGAATTTTATGCTTTTTACTTTGACCACTTTAGACTTATTTAGAAGAAAAGGCCTTTCCACTGAAATACATTTCGGCACAGCATCTCTGTCACTTTGAGAGACAACGGTACTTCTTAATAGCCCCTCTATTTCATTAAATTATGACTGACAAACCTAAAAAAAATATTACTCTAATATCTGTTATCTCCTACTACAATAAGTACGCCTAGGAAAACAAAAAATGCTAATATTTTTACAATACTTCTCAAACATATAGTTTTCTTGTAATGTTTTCCTTTATCGTACGTAGTTAATGAGCTATAAAAATTGTTATTAACAATTTCGTTGGTGCTTAAAGTTTGTAATTAACAATTTCAAGGTTTTAAACCGGCAGAACTCATTCGTTTATAGAATTATAGGTAGAACTTATTCGGACGTAAAATAAAATTAAACATGTGTTTACATATTACCGCTTTATATTATTTGGTAATAGGCTATGAAACTAGTAATGGTAAAAATTCTATTACTAGTTTCATAGCCGGTTTAACCGAATATAAAAAATACACGATACACATTAGCATTATTGTTCGTCCATCATTAGATGAATTCTATTCCCTTGTCCCTTTATGTAAATTTAACTCCAAAGTTATATGGTATGTACACTCAGTGCGTGAAGAGAAAAAAGCGTCTCTCTCGACGTGGAATAAATTACAATAATCAAAGAAAAAAATAGCACAAATAATTAAACAATAGAGTATCGTCACGCCAACGTCACAAATAATGTATGTAAATTTGAAACACTGTGATTATTTTTACGAGCATTAGGAAATGCTATTAACAAACCAAAGCTAATCAGTGATAACGTAGGCGTTGGGAAAAATACTCGCCTGTACAGAGAATAAATAAACGTAGGGGTAATAAAATGTTCCGAGTAATAGTAAACCTTATACAAACTTTAATGTTAATAAAATTAATTACATCTGTAGGCGAAAAATCATTCAAAGCTTGCAAAGACTACGGACAGACGATGCTGGAATGCCATAATGTCTTATTCCCAACGTCCAGGGTCAGAGTGCCAATAGATTTGCTTTTGTACCCGCATATGGTTCTTATCGGCTTCGGGAAGAGCGACGAAGATCCACCGGCGTGGAAATGTGGCGGAAGTTTGATAAGCGAGGATTGGGTACTAACAGCGGCGCATTGCATAGAAGACCCAACATATGGAACACCGAGTGTCCTGAGAATTGGAACGGCAACATTCGAGTTTGATGAAGTAGACGAATTAGCGCAAGAGAGACGGATAGCTAAAATCGTATCGCATCCCAAATATAAGCCACCGTCGAAGTATCACGATATTGCTCTAATGAGAAGCGACCCGGCGTTTACACTCAATCGTGACATAAGGATTGCTTGCTTACATTTAGGTGATCATATTCCGCTTTCGAATCTAACAGTCATTGGATTCGGTACAACTGTGTCTGGTGTAGCGACGGGCAGTCAGACTCTGATGAAGGTCGACGTGGATATAATCAACAATACAGTATGCAACAAATCTATGAGATATTTAATCAGGAGGAAGATTTTGGCTCGTGGGATAACTGAAGATCAGCTCTGCGCTGGTGACTACGAGAACGGAGGCAGAGATACATGTCAGGGTGATTCTGGGGGTCCTTTACAAATAATGATAGATAGAGTTGATTGCGTGAAGACATTTCCCTTGCATACTGTGGTCGGTGTGACGTCATTCGGCAGAGACTGTGGAAGACGGATGGCACCAGGAGTCTATACAAGGGTATCAAGATACATAGAATGGATTGAGAGTGTCGTGTGGCCAACGTGAGATGCTTTTAACTGAGGCTACTACTTCGCTGTCCTACAAGATGTGAGTTAGGGTAAATATTTTATTGATAGATATAAAACCTCACATTTGTTTAGTGGTTCCATTAAATATAGTGTATTTGTAATAAATACTTTTGAGAACATTAGTATATTTTATTCATTACGATTTGTCTAGGGCTCTTAAATAACATAATATGTAGTTAACTTTTAAAGATCTCGACTCTTTTATTATGCAACGATAACATTATTTGTTTCTCTATGCACAACTAAACTATTGTATCTACTGTTATGACTATTGTATGGTAGTATTGAACAAAAGATAAACGTACAAATAATAAATGTTTTAATTAGTACACCATCGGTTATCATGTAAATTGTTATATATATTAGAAATATACTTTAAATTTAAACTGAAGAATTGGTTGCTGGAACATTCATTTTATTCTATGGAGGATTTTTTTAATTTTAAGCACACGAATTAAACATTACATATATTAAGTTATTGGTCTGAGTTTGCATTGTTACTTGTCTTCTTATTTTGATTTTTAACTTTAAGATTATTGCATTAATTTTATATCTCTGTCATATTGCACGCCCGATGGGGTAACTGTTGATACCTATAGCACATTCATGTATTTCATGCCTATACCAGTGTACACAGTTTTGCAATAAATGAATTTATTATTATTAATAGATTGAAGCTTAAAAACATGCGGGATACTCTGAATAAAAATGCTATGTAGAACAAATCGTAGATTCGTATCGTAATATTAGGTATTATATATGGTAAAATAAATAAAAACAATCATAAAGCAAAACCTTTTTGACATATGATTATTATTCAGGGTTCATTGAATTTTTCTCTTTGTGATTTTTTTACACGAAAATTTACAAACACATAATTTTACTCACCTCGCAACGAACAACGCATTTAACTTATAAAATATGCATCGGTAAAAGCAAAACGCCGTACCTGAAACAAAAGGTAAGGATACGTAAGTACACGGTAAATTGTCAGTCGAAAAATAACATAGCAACAATACAGTGTATTCTGAAATAATATTCTACTGTCGTATAAAAATATATTGCGTACAAGAAAACATTGGTGTATTGAATATCATATTAAATAAAAACCTCAAGTTTTGCTTCATTGGGGTAGTTAGAAGTAATAGATATAGTGCCTAGATCCTAAGGTCTCATCAAGGCGTTTTAAATTGTTCAATAACAATAGTAACAATACCGGAAATAAAACCCAGGTAGTTGGCGTTCTAAGAAACTCAAATAGAGTACGGATACTATCGCTATACTAATACTATAAATAGAAAAGATTTGATTTCGTTTGTTTGCATTGAAAAGAATCCTATATAACATTAAACTTGCGTGGTTTTTACTTCTACAAGGTTTCTAAGAAACGGGATTCATAAAGGCTAATCGTGGTAAGAATCCCGTTTCTTACAAACCTTGTAATAGAATCCTAAACTAATGAAGCGATTTGAAAAATTCTTTCACTGCTGGGAAGCTACCGGGTGACATGGGGCTATATTATATTCAAATTTTTTTAGTGCACCCGTGCGAAGCCGGGCCGATCGCTAGTATTAAATACAAGAAGATATATTATTTGTGCACTCAAAAATCTGATGTAAAAATTGATCTGGGGTTAATTGGTTTTACGTTGTTAGGATCAATTATTTAGTCGACTCTAATAAGAATTTTCCAAAAATCAATTAAAAATAAATGCCAACTGCAATATTTTTGAGAATGATAATTGTATTGTTTTAGGTACAAGCATGTTACAGTTTATCGAAAAAACTTCTATAGAAGGAGACACGCAAGTTGTGTTGTTTCATGTTGTATTGAAACAATAAACCTTTAACATTTCAAACATGAATAGCCTACTTTTCAGCGTCAAAGTCTAACTGCTCAGTGCTAAAGTCACTGCCCGGCGTTTATTCACTCTCATAGTCGAATGTTCAGATCTTGATATACAGTCTCAAAGTCAAATGTTCATGGTTACATGTACATGTTCAGTAGCAAAGTTCACAGCCTAGTATTCCGTTGTTAAGGTATGAAAAATTGAATTTAGGAAAAGAAAGCTTATAGGATCATGCACCTTATCACTCATCCTTTACATTCCTTACAGTTATTTTTGATATAAAAGTGTTTAACTCGTACAAAATAAGAAGCACCAAGTAAAAAGTTACATTTAAATCTTAATTAGATTAATTAACTTAATTAAGTTTATTTATTCTCTCTCTAATAAATATTTATGAAATGAGAAAAGAATTACAAAATAATTATGGAGAAATATCGTTGGAGAAAAAATTCCAAAGGAGACCTTCCCCGGTAATTCTTAGAAACTGCTTTTAATTTAAAAAGTAATAAATAGTTAACGGTTGGAAGAAAGTATTTCGAGAATTAAGGTTTTCCTTTTAATATCTTAATGCAAACCTATTATAGATCTCAGAAATTCTTGTTATTAGTTAAGAAAATTTCTCGATATTTTTTTTAATTTAAACTCATTATAAATAATACCATTCCATGTCTTAAACTACCTTGTTCCATAAAAAAAAAACATTTTGTTTATGGAACAAGGTACTCTTCTTATGCATTTCTAACATATACGTATGCCATGCCATGCGTTTCAATTACTTTGTTGAGAAGGATCTTCGGCTGTCCCACTTCGAGGAGATGCAAGAGTAGAGTCAAAGAGTTTACAATAGTGTTTTGTAATTTTCGTCTACTCATGCCATCAACCAAATCTGTGATGTTCACTAATGAAGCAAATATTTTTTTAAGTTCGATCTTTCCAATGTCACTCGCTGTCAGTACACTTTGTCAGAATTAATCTTTTGGTAATTTTTAATACGACCAATTCTCAAATAAAACTGTCACAACAAACCAAACCACAACAATAACAAACCTGACTTGTCGACTAAGTTTTTATACGACATTATATGATAGGGACGTCCTAGGAGTACTTATATCGATCAGATTACTGGCTTTCTAAAAAAGGCCGATATAAGGAGCACCCATAACCGACGAGCATGTATGCGTAGATGTATGAATGTAGAAGGAGCGAGAGAGGTGTGCCAGGATCGCGCCAAATGGAAATCTATGATCTCTGCCTGCCCCTCTGGGTTACGGGCGTGAGCGCATATTTATTTATTTTATTATATGATAGGTTTTTGCTAATCACACAGAGCTTGGTTGTGTACAGACTTTTTAAGATTTCTTTTCAGTTTTTAAAGACAACAATCTGACAAGAAGAATTCTTAATCGCAACGAAATTATAGGGTATAATTACGAGTATAATAACGTCTTACGGAGGATTTTAATTTAAGTTTGCCTGTTAATAGAATTATAAGTCAAAAAAGAAGTTAATTAATTTGCATAATATTGTACGCGGGGAGGGCGGGCAATTAAAGTTTGGAATAACTTAAAAAGTCATCTCATTACACAAAAACACAATTTACAACTTACACGAAAATTGCGTAATGTCCATTTAAACTTTCGCATCGGCAAACTTTTCGCGCGACGGATTCATTGGACGAAGTCGGAGAGCGCTGCGTTCATACTGAGCGACATAAATATCGAAATATTCAGGAAATCTTCGGATTGGCCTAGCGGGTGACCTTGTAAAGTTTGGTAGCGATCGGATCAACATGATTAGTGCTACCCGGGCAAAATCGGGGCGGAACGCTAGTTATATATATTTTTTCTGACTATCTAGAAGTTTCTAATTAGAATTCCATGTAGTATATACATATATACAACATAGAAATATACTCGTATTGATAAAGGAGAAGATATAATATAAAGGCAACATGTTACTTTATGTCTTGTCCAATTTAAAACCTCAATCTTCTCAATATTCTTATATCCACTAGGGTGTTACAACTTATAAGAATTTTGAATTTTTCTCTGAAAAAACATAACGTAAACTAATTCATGTGATGGTTTATTGCAGGGACGTGACTTCGCCTAGTCTGTACGAGCACGCATCTCAACTCGCCTAATAACCCCACCCGGGGTTCGGAGACATTTTTGGGGCAATTTTTTTGTAATTGCCAATCTGCCTCGAGCGATATCTTCTGAGTTATAGAGATTTTAAATGAAGCGCTTGTAAATTTAGAGAATTCAATTATTTTCATACGACGACGCCAGAAGCGTAATGGAGGAACGTTCGCGATTCAATTAAAGAAAAATATATGAAACAGCGATAAAAATTAACCTTGGTCCCTATTAAATTGTAATACAAAAGTCGGCAGAAATATTCAAATTATTTAGCCCATTATATTTAACTAGTTTCTGGGCCCAGTAGTTGGAGCTGTGCGTTGATAGATACATATCAGTCAATCAGTCAGTTTCTTCTTTCATATAAATAGCCTATTTCGTATATTCTAACCGTATTTTTAACACCTTGCCAGTTACACTTACCCTCCCCACCTCTGTCCAACTTAAAGGTAGGCGACCTAACTGTAACTCATTTGTTTAATGCGGATGCCTATGGGTAGCAGTCACTTAACATCAGGTGAACTGCATACTCTTTTGCCTTCAACTTCCTTGAAAAAAGTAAACTAGTAAAGTTGAATGTTCAAGGAAAAAATCTTTATTATTTACTTTGTAGCTTCAAATAATTTAGCGGGTTTCTCGCCAGGATGCCTTAGAGACGGCTCGGATTTTTCACAGGAGCTCGGTTCTTGCGGTTTGCGAATTCCTTTAGAAAGTATTTTGTTTAATAAGCCTTTTCAAGGGGTATTTTATTAATAATATAAATACCTTTTAGAACTAATGTAAAATAATATAAAAAATCCATGATAGGCTTATGTTTCTTTGGCTTTGGTTGTCAACAGCATTTATACAGTCAGCATGTACTAATATATGTACATACATTTTCTTTTTGTTTAAACACACTAATCGATCGGTTTATCAACACGCTTTAGTCCTCTCTTCCGTTTATGATGTGTTTCCTTTTAAAAGATAATATTAAGCGTACATACGTTGATTTAACTAGGGCACAGGGTTGTGGTATAAAACATAAGTTTTTTTTTTAATGTATGGATGTAGAAGAGGCGGGAAAGGTATGCAAGGATCAACCCAAGAGGAAATTCATAATCTCCTTTCATTCTGGGCTACAAATTATTATTGCTGCACCTGCTGATTTCATTGGTGCAGCGTCCTTGTCAGACTTATATGCGTAGGTCTTGGTAAGGTATTAAGATTATAAGACAATAAGATTGTTATTGGATTTTTTATAGATTCAATTACGTATTGACGTTGTATTGTAGGGATGTGAAGATTTTATCGTTTGATGCACGAAAAGAATCATAATAAATCAATGATATAATTTTATGGTTCATAAAGATACAGCCGTAAAACCATTGTTAAATTAAACCATAAAAACAAAGTCGAATGGATCGCAGTTCGCCAGGTGTTTCAAGCTTTCAAGTTACAATAAAAATAAAAAGTTTTTTAAGTACCACATTGCCAAGATAGCCCGTATTATTTTTTAATAAAAAAATACAGAATTGAAAACCCAAAACAGGTTGGAAGGTGCGACATTGTTCCGGACTCAAATAATGTTGCTGACGCGTGTTGTCGCATGGTGAGCATGTTGTTCACCCGAACCTATAGGGTGGGGGCAGGTCTGGTACCGCGACAGCGACGCGGCTGCGATTTTGTCAAAACAAACTCATATATACATAGGTCGTTGGCCGCACTGCTAAAACGTCAAGCGAAATTTTTTTCACATTGTAAAGAAATTTCAAATGTTTTCTACAAGTAATGAAGGGTGTCATCCCCGGCCTAAGATTTTCCCCTACAAAATATCGTCTAACGCCGCTAAAGAAGTTTTCACTTTGAAAAATATTCTACATCAATAATAATAAGAACAAAACATCTGTTCTTTGGTATTAATTATGTCTCCAATATTTACGCCTTATTTTGAAGATTTGTACAGTCTGTAATTAATGTCTGTGATTGCATCAGTTAGAGAAATACAGAACACAAACCCATATGGGTGTTGCTAAACTCTTGGGTGTTGAGTGCAATGCTAGTGCTGTCGTAAACGCTTAGTCATTAATAAAAACGTTTATTTATTTATTTTTATTACATTACTTTTAATTAAGCAAAGTATTGGCAATTGACCCATACAATCAGCAGTGGGAGGACTCCATCTACGAGATTGGATCAGGAGTGACGTGATAAGCATTGGAACCAAGATAACAAATATTACTAGAAGAACTGCTCAGTTTATTCTATCCTTTATGTTTTAACAAATGTTATGTTAATAATGTACTTTCTATTAAACAAATATGAAATACATATCCTATATGTATCTTAATATCGTACAAACATAGCCTACGGCTGTACAATGATGAGAAGGAAAAAGAAAACAAAGCAGTATATTGACATCTGTCGATCACGGCTATCTAAACAGAAAATATAAGATTATTTTCTATTATTTTTACATTCAAGGCATATAATATGAACGTACGACAATACATATACTCACCCCTATTGGTTAGCCGTAACGTTTGAAAGTAAACCCCGGACCAAGTAATAAACTTTTCGACTATTTTATCAACGTATCCCAGGAGTCAGAATTCCGTAGCATTAGTAGCAGAGTTCACTATGACACCGGTTTCCACAGGATCAAGCTATGTTTCGACCCCCCAATGTTATATGATCCCTAGAACATAATATATGATGCCACTAGTATATAACGATCTGGTCAAGGTTGCGGCTGTACAAATTTGTTTTAGAAGTGGTCAAACGCCTAAAGTTGAATGATCACCGCCGCTCATGAATATCCACAATACCAGAAGAACTGTAGATACCTGTAAGGAAGGAGTACAATGATACAGTTATAAATCCCAAATAATTAACGCACATATTTAACGAATCACTCGGCTACGTAAAGCTACGAAGCATACATCTTAAATTGATAGAAAATTGTTTTCATTTTAATTTAATTTAATATAAAAGCATTTTACCATGGTGCACAAATATACATTCTACAGCAAAAACAATAAAAGCGTATGAGAGCTTACGTTAATGAAAGTGCATTGAATGTTGCGTGGAGCTTTATTCTAACGATCGAAATGCGATCGGTGCAGGGTTGAATTGATTTATTTTAAAGATAATAAAAATAACTTACCATTGTTGAACACTAATGGAATTGGCAGAGATATAGACCATTGGAGTCCAGGCTGTATAAACACAGTTGAAGTGATTTTTGCTATTACGTAAAAGAACCAACATAGATCAAGATCTGAAACAATCAGATCAGTAACGATCCTACCTTTTTTCTTACATTAAAAGCAACTTTTCTTCTCAACCATAACATAATTTTCCAATGACATTTCACAACTTTGGAAGAGAACAAAATGAGTATCCGTGTATTTTTCGATAATTTTTGGCAGCCCTAGATAGGATTTGAAAACGCGTAATCCTAACAATAACAGGCCGATACGATTGCCCGGATAACAGCCGGCTTAATTTCGCTGATGAGGCTATTTTTAATAACGTAAAGCCTTTGTATCGCTTGATAGCTTCTACCGCGTTCAATTGTTATTTGCGGACGCGTTACCTTATAATCCCAACACGACGACTTCTTCAGTATCTGACACAATTAAAAGAAGTTAGTTATCATTTGTTTGATTAAATAAATATTGAGACACATATGAAAATGTAAGGTCTATAAAATTAGATTAGTTCAGCTATGAACCATGCTGGAAGAAGTTATTTATAAAATATTTTAACTACTCTCCATCAAATCATTAGGTACATAACCATAACATTTGGAGCATTTGTGTTACGTCACCATTTTTAAATTATTTGATCCCCTTAATTATGCATTTATAAATATGCGAAAATCAAAATGGTATTAAAAAATATAAACACACTGGTTCTTTTAGCGTGATTTTATTGTTTAATTTTCCTTATGCTGCTGATAAAAATATAAAGAAATAAACAAAATAAAATAAATCATACCGCGGTCTTCTTTCAAATGTATCTTCACAAATACCCGTCGAAAACATTGAATGTTTACTAGAACGTAAAAAGTATTTGAATAGAAAGTGAACTTGCAGTTTCCACTCGCAGTATGTTTTATAACAGCAATACCAAAGTAATTTTAGCCATGTCATAATAGGGCGCTTACACACTATAGCGAAAACGATATTTCAATACTTAAGATAGAAGATTAACAGGAAAAATCGTCGATATGAAAAACAGAAAATTTGATAATATTATAAATGTAGAAACTGATATTATGATACGATAAAATGCATTCATACTTCTTTAATTCCATAGTATTCGAGATTGGTTATAAAAGCATGTTATTGTGTTTGGATTGTCTCTTTGTATTGTATTCACTAAACGTACACATAAACAAACAAGCATAAATGCAAGCACTCTATTGTGCACTCACCCTAATCCTTCAATAAAAGCTGAGCGTTTAATAAAAGCGCAGGAACCTAACGGCTCTAAACCGCGCAAATTGCATTTCTACATACTGTTGACACGTATACTCAAATCGATATTTATAAAGTGGTCGCACGTAAAATACAAAGTTGCTCCAATGACGGATAAGTATCGAAGAAATTCATATTTTTATAGCGAGGGCTCTTTGTGAGCTCCGTCGCCGACATTCTTTTCCCCGAGCGATTTATTTAAGAGTTCCAACTTTGAAACGTTATTGAGTACTTAAAGCTTTATACGACAGTTAAATCGCTCGAGATATACTCGTTTTATAACAAAAAAAAAAACATTTCTCGTGGTGACTAATTCACCGATATTTTAATAATCTGTCGAAAATGTGAAACGCAGAACCTTTGTCAGGTCGTCAAAATTAAAAATTGCTCAGCCAACGTGATCCTTTCATTATGTAAAAAAATATTTGTACGTATATTTTTTTATATAATGAAACTGACGATGACAAAGTAAAGAAAGGCGGTATTAAGAGAACTATTAACCGATGAGCACATTAGCGTAAGAGGTGTGCCAGGACTGCGCCAAATGGGAATCAAAAATCGTTGCCTACCTCTCTGATTTACGGGCCTATCATTAGGTTTGATCGTCCCCTTATAATAAATAGATAAAAAATGAAACCTTATGTATGCTAAAAGAAGATCGTGAAAAAAACAGACAGAGCAAAAAAGGCAGCAAACCAAAATGCATAAATTGGAAACTCCTAAAAATATAGTTAGGTAGTAGTAGAACGTAGGTAGTTACATATTCCATATAACATAGCACAGCCTCAGACGAGGTGATCCTTTTAAAGGCCACTCAAACACCCCGAGGCACCGAGGGTTTCACGGCCTAATGATTTCCCGTGTGCCGGATGTAACGTAGTGAACGACTTTGATTCGGGACGATAGCTTCCGGTGAGACAATTACGTCAATCAGCGCGCCTCCACTCGACGGAGCTTTGAAAGGTTTTGCATCAGCTTACCACCTATACTATGACGCATACGTTCATTAAAGAATGTATGAACTTGCAATGTCTATTTCAATATGCCTATGTATTCACACTAAATCAGAAATAGTATGTTATTCATATTAAAAAGGCCCTTCTCCAAATCATAATTCTGTGTGCCCCTTTAATTATCTTTGTTTTTACATTATTAACACTCCACTTTAATCCCTTGCAATAATTACAGTAGTATTGTAATTACGGAAAAGGTGGGTTAGACATCAAATAATAGTAACAAGTACCTGTTATCTTGTGGCGAGCTGTTGTTGTTTGCTATGATTCATTTCTTAACAATTAGAGTTATGGAACGGACAGTTTGCAAAGCCTACTTCACTTACACATACTTACTTAACATTGTTCTTTGATCGAATTTACAATAAACTAGCGGACCAAACTGCTTGAAAGTTAGCTTTCCTGCTATTAGCGATTAGCGTGTTCACCTATATATAGCCTTTTCATCATTAGTCACAAGAATTAATGGCAGCGATACCTACCGGTATACTTACGAATGAAACCCACTTTAACTCGCACAAATTGAATTTAAAAATGGTCCATCGGTCTAAGTTCATTGACACACACGTAGTCAAAAATTATAATACACATAACAACATGTATATAATTAAATCACATAAAGCTCGTGTACTCTTCTGTTGTGTGATTAAAAGTTAGTGAAGCGTGGCCATGTATTCGCGACGCAGCTATAATTGCATTTATACGGTTCATTTATTTTACAATTTCATACCTTAACGAGGCACCAGCCTCGGGCGAAAAGGACAGCGCTCGTGTTTGATACCAGACCAAATTGAACAAAGTATTAATTTACTTCTGTAGAACAAAAGAAACATCAAGATAAATTAAAACTGGTTGAAAAATAAAAACGTATTGTTTGATCTTTTATAAAATATTGCAAGTTTTGGTTGGCTCTGATTTTGATTCCGTTTTAACATGGTCTTTTGTAGATTCGGTTAAGATGAATACGGGTTGGAGCGCCGGATATCTGAGCTGTAATTACTCCGTACATATATTCTCAGTATCTCAGTCTCTATTCCCATAATCGCCAAACCAAGTAGCCTTGTAACCTTGGTCTTAAGACATTTTTTTTAATGATGATAGGACAACAATCTCGAGGTGATGTAATTATTGTTGCCGGTAAGGCATCCAGATGCCTTACCGGCGCAGTATGGGTGAGAGTCCAGACTCCCACCCATACTGCGTCGTCCTGTACGAGGTCGCCATTTTAGCATCTTCCGTCCCCATCGATCATCCGTTCTAAAAGCAATGTCCAATCCATTGCCCCTTAAGTTTACTAATTCTTTGGGCAATATCGGTTACTTTTGGTCTGCTGCGGAAAAAATAAATTCTATTCCGAATATTCTATTTTCGTTTTATCAGCCACTCGCTTGGAGGCTTTTGTTAGGCCGTCGAACATTGTATCGAGTTCTTCCACGATTTCACCCAAGACTACAATGTCATCGATAAATCAAAGGTGAGTGATGTACTCGCCGTTGATATTGAAGTCAAATCCTTTCCCTCTGCTTGAAACAGCGCTGCAGTTGAATAGGTTCCCTCACCAAGTAATAGGACTGAAATAGTAGCGTTTTCGTAGAAACACTTCAGGTGTACCTGTCTTGTACTAATCCAAAACGCTAAACAAAGCGGCAGTTTAGTCAATTATTAGGTTTATTATTAGCTTATTTAAGTTACTCAAATATATTTACGGCATCGCAAAACTAGCCATCTATGATTAAAAAAATAGCCTTAGAAACAACACAAGCAATTTAGTTGGAACAAACACACTCGCGACGTCCTTTATGAAAAAGCTGACCGACTTTTAGAGCAAGCACAATTTGCAGAGCGCCGCATAGCATAACGTCAAAAAGTTTACCAAGGGTGTGTGCACACACACGATTGTAGTTTTTGTTACAAAAAATAAGGAAGTAGGTAGCAAGCAAGCAAGCTATTCTCCACCGTTACAGTGAAGGCTACTCATGCATGGACAACAAGCAAATGAGTTGCAGATGCGTTGCCCACCTATTGGAGAGAGAACAGGAAAAAGGGTATTTCTCTTTTCTATCCATCCCCTCCTCCGTCAAATCCTTTTCCCCTTTCCATCTATTCCTTATAAGAAAAAGGTGAGAAGGAGAAAAGGCCTAGAATTGGGCCTCCAGCATTCTTGACGCCTGTCTTCTGTGAGGTCGTGGTATTCCACCGCTCGAGTACAACATCTATTGCAGAAATGTGTGCCATATTCGTGCAACAGATGTTGCCCCTCCTGGCTCTACCACTATTCAATGATAAACTATGATCTGAAGTTCGAAAATTGTACTTAGAACTGATTGTCTAATATTTCATAGGACTAATAGAGTTTAGAGGACTTAGCGGATACGTAAAGCCGCTTGCTGCTGTTATTGTCCCAACGGCGAGGTATCCAAGGATTGTAATGCGATCCGCACAGTGCGCATAGCAACCGCGCAGACACACGCATCTGCCAACGTCGTAGTGCGAATGAAAACAGTTGTGCATTTATCGCACAGTATGTCACTGCCTTAAGTAGACTAAGTACGCCGTAGCGCCGGGGCTTCAAATTGAATTTGGGACCGACATGCGCTGCCTGATGAACGAGTTGACACTGTTTTTCGTTTGACTGTAAAACAGTGAATATAAGATCTCGCTCGCTAGCTTTATTGAGACTTTTATCCTACAACTCTAAGGAGGAAAGATACTGCATTTGAGCGTAATTAGAAAAAGAACAACATATGTGCGTTGTCAAAATAATTTTAAATAATTTTACATATTTCAGTCTAGGAATATTAAAAACTATTGGCAAAATGTAATTTCTATACTGAATAGATACTAACTTATATGTATAAAAATGAAGCAAGACAAAAACATATTTTATGTAAATTCTACTATGCAATAGTATTCATTTTTCAATTGCCAGAAAAAGCTCCCGAAAGCGATTGATACACCAGAGGGAAGCAGATATTATGGATTTCTATTTGGCGCAATCCCGGCACACTTCTCTTGCTTCATCTACATTCATTCATCTACGCATATATGCTCGTCGGTTATGGGTGCTCCATATTTCGCCCTTCTTTAGTATGTCACTAATCTGATCGATATTAGTTCTCCTTGGACTATCAACGCTGCCATTCACTTTTGCAACATACCTTTGTTTCGTTACTCTTAATAGCGACCATATAAGGTTAAAACTATTATAAGATGGTGATGGTAAAAAGAACCTGATGAAAGTAAGCAACTGTAGGTATACAGTTAAGGATTTAGAGTGGACGAATGAGGGTAAAAAAGAACAAAGTATTTGTCTAAGAATAAACAATAAAGAAATAACGTTTTGAATATAAACTAACTCTAGTATACAATTTCCTGCAGCAATCATTCGAGCCTCGATATAAAAGATTTCAATTTTAAATTCCAACAGGATCTTATTACGCCTCATCCAACGAATCTTACAAATAACAACCGATGGAGACGATTGGATACAATCCGGGCGATGCATTCTATTACTAGGCAAATACCAATACAGATTGATTCATGGCCTGTATCGCCTTCCGAGAGGTAGGATTCTCCAAGTCAACCAAACAAGAAAGATCTACGAGTCCTCCCTGAATTCACATATACAGGACGAAAAAGGGGCAGATAGTTCGAGCGTTGGAGGTCTACTTGTCTGGACAACATTGACAAGACTTGCGAGGAAGATTTGCAGGATTCCGTCTCGTTGAGGATTTCTTACGATCTTCCACTAGTACAGTACAGATTGGTTTCACTCCGCAAATGATAAATCAAATGATGCTCATTTAGGTAAAGTCTATTGCTTTACTAAACAAACAAAAAACATCGGTCGGCAATGAATATACTATGCGGCTTAACATAGTCCTTCATTCCCTCATCTCATTGCCAATCTGAGAAACTATATACTATATATATATATTGTAATAATTGTTAAAATATTACACCCCTGCCAATTTTATTGTTACACATTCATTTTTGATTTTGATTGTCATAGTACAAATTAAAAAATTATATTTGATAAAATTATTAAATACACACTGGTTTTTTGTCGTTATACACACTGGAACTTACTCATACTAAGGATATTTTATCTGATTTTATATTTATGACTTTAGAATAATCAACTAGTATCCGATATTGTTAGTTCAAACAGGTATCGCCAAATTTGACAAATCACTAAACCCATCGGCTATCTTGTTTCCTTAAATATTTAAAAAATCTGATATTACAAAAATCTTACGACAAGAAAAGCACAAGAAAGGGATTAAATGGGTTTTTTACAAAAGGATAAACCTTCGCAACGAGTCAGCAAAAACATGAAAATGAGGGATTTGCCATTAATACAAAATTAGGTGTCGTTATTATTACTCAGACAAAGGCCAAATAATAAAACAGAAAAGGACGAAGCGTGCAGAAAATCAAGTGCTACAGTGGACTCGGAGCAAACACAATCAACGTCGGAAGAAGGCTTACTTAGCAAGAATTCTACCTACAAACACCTTGAGTCGCTATCGCTGTAGGTTATAACCATTGCGCGGTACATTAGGTAAAGAAATAAACACTATGAAGAAAATCAGCAATGGAATTACGTATTTTGATGTTGAAAATACAGAAACAATACTGTGGTGTATGGTCCAGGTCGAACAAAACCGGGTATAGTGAAAATTCGTGTGTTTTTTATTTGCAACGTGTTCAATGGAAATAAAATTTAATATTAAAGCTTTTAGATGAAAGTGAAATTTTTGTAAAAGTCACAGAAGTTATTTTAAGAATAAAACATTGGTCTTTAAGATATCGTTATGCGGTGTCAGACATACATAACAGTTTTATGTGTTTGGGTTCCGAATACATATACCTACAAATAAATCAATACAAATAACTATCATTTCACTTGATATTCTCATTTGTAGGTACATTTTGTCCTGTGTAATATTGTTATATGTTCAGTAAACAACTTCTAAATTCTATAAATCACAAAGAGTATCTAACAGGTTGACTGTCTCTGACATTTGCTACTGAGTTCGAAGAAAAGCGAAAAGCTATTGCTCGCCGTGATACACCAATTTTAAAAGAGTTAAGAATTGTTTGTATTTTTAAAATCTACAAATAAATTTAACTCCGTGATAATCTTAAGAAGCAGCCAAAAGCCGTGTTCCCAGCGTGAGCCAAAGAGCTCGAGAACGATGCACGACGCGCCCGTATTTATTACGGCCCATTAAAATTAGCATTTTACATCATAAGAGAATCTTCGAGGGAAGCATTCGCCTCGATGGCGACACTGCTAAAGAACCGATTCATTTCAGTTAAGTTTACTTCTGAGAAGTAATCACAGCTTGTATTGGATTCGAATGCCAACAGGCACATTCCTCTCATTTATAGTGCATAAAGGTTAATTACAGATGCACACTTGCGTTGGAAGGTCTCGCACGAGATAACCGACCATCTGATCAAGGTCGCAACAGTCCACTAGATGAGGGCGGCAAGTAATTATACTTTGCGGCGACCCTTGAGGAAAGCCTATGTGGACGTTTTTTGGCAGATGAAGATAATTATGAAATATATTAACGTTAATAAAATTGATTACTTATGTCACTGTTATCACATCATTTCATTTTGTATTCTATAGTAAAATGCTTATGGTTACTTACTGTTATCACATCATTTCATTTTGTATTCTATAGTAAAATGCTTGGCTTGATTTAATCGTTTATTCCATCTAAAACTAACTGCATTGATAAACTATTGAAGCTATTTTATAAATATCTCATGTGTAAGATTATTTAAATAAGTGTGAGACAAAACTTGAATTAAAACCGTCCTAATATACAAAATGTTGAGTCTTTTACTTATTGAAAAAGTAACAAAATGCTCCAATAACTTTTTCATATAATTAAAAAAAAACAAAGTAATATAGCCAACACGTACTTTTATGTGGGCAATATAAGACAAATTAAGTACGAGCTGCACGAGACACAAGCTTTAACGAACAACGTATTTTATGAGTAAATTTGCAATTATCAGCGTTCGAAAATCGAGTTAATAAAAGCAAACTGCGCCGAGAAAAGAGCAGGTAGGACCACGGCACGCCATTAACAGCATTAGGGGTTCATCAAAAAGTGAAACTGCGTTAGTGTAGCTTTTACGAGCTTCCGATTGTTGCCAAATTGAATTTCACATTCGATGCATTGAAAGAAGGCAATGGAGCACACATACACTGCTGGCAGGAGTGGAGACGGATATAAACCTTTCGCGTTTTTTCACTGTTCACATGTTGGGACACCTGTATTCATACCATACGATACGAAAATCTTATTAACACAATTTTAGTGGGAAAATAGAAAACAGATATAGAGGAAGGCCAAAAGGATCATTTATGCAACACATAAGCTATATAAGAAGTACGCGAAACCAACGAGAATGTATGCGTAGATGTATAGATGTAGAAGAAGCGAGAGAGGTGTGCCAGGATCGCGCCGGGGTACCCCTTTGATTAAGGGTGTGAGCGCATTTTTTTTTTAAATAAAAGATAACACATATTTAATTACTTACTTCGAGACTTCCTGATACGAATCAGGAAGTCAAGAGAAAGGCACAATGAAGGGAGGACTGGAGATGACTCCATCGTCAAAAGCAAATAAATGATACAAACATGATGACATATATATGTGTTTACTTTCTTAATCACTCCGCGCGATTTATCTGCTTTATACTAACTGGATTGAAGCATTTACGAAAAATGGATACATATCGGTATTTTTGGCTTAGCTAAAACCATATTATATTAAAATCTAGTTATTCAGATTAGAGCATTACTTAGTTGTTAGTAAGAAAGTGATACAACTTACATCATTTCAGCGTAAGACCTTCAGACTTAGACTATATCACCATAATCGGGTTTCATTATTTTCTACGTATAATTTCACATACGTAAGTTACAAATTGGCGGGCATACGCTTGTAAATAATAGAAAAATAAATCCTCGCAAACAACCGAAATAAGAATTTAATTTCTTATGATTCGCGAGGTGTGTGCGTGACCGGTCCATTCTTTTGTACTTACTAAAATCCCGTAGCATTCGATCTTATTAATGTATCACCCGAGTGAAACGTACGAGTGGGCGGTATAAATGGTCGGTTCTTTCAGACGATATTTAGGCTGAGTGATAAATCACGTCGTATGAGGCACGCGAAGTATGGCCTGTTTCTACCAATATCAGCTCTAGAGCGCAACAAGAAGATATATATCATGTAACGTAACACGGCTTACTGCAATCAGTTTATGATTTTAAAATGATATTAGATTGATTTTCTAAGTTACGTATAGTTCTTATTTTAATAAAATTAGATTAATAACAAGCTGTGGTTTTTAATTTATTTTTATAATTCTTGAGAAAATTATCCGTGTGTTGTGACTCAAATTCAAAGTCAGAATTCATAGTGAACTGCTAGTTCTGTGTGATTATTATGGTTTTTCTTCCTATTATTAATACATTTCTTAACTAGTATATGATTCGGACATGTTGAAAGAATGAATGAATACAGAGTAACGAAACAAATTTATGTTGCAAAAGTAAGAGGCAGAGTTAGCAGGGGTCGTCTTAATTTATATCGATCAGATTAGTGACTAAAGAAGGGCGATATAATGGCTAACCGATGATCATTTATGTGTAAATGTATGGATATAGACGAAACGAGAGAGGTGTGCTAGGTTCGCGCCAAATGGAAATACATGATCTCCGCCTACCCCTCTGGGTCACGAGCGTGAGTGCATATTTATTCTTATTAGCCTCTCATAACGCAAGAAAAGACGAGAAGAGAAGAAGATACCCAAGAAAGAAATTAAGACGTGCTGATTGCTGATTTAGTTGGTAGAATTTCATTCGACACAGAGCTTCTTGGTAAAAAAATTACCAAGTAATTAGTTTTGTACGTAAAAAACAGAAAAAACTGGCTGAAAAAAATACATTACAACATTTTTAAAACATATTATGTATTTTAAATTGTTTTTTATTTATTTTCACAGTGTAGTCAACCATGAAGTAATATTTTAAAACGTATATCAAAGAGATAAACGTCAATACATAATACGAGCAGTGATATCTAAATAGACATCTAAATAGTTCTACGCGTATGACGTTTATGTGGTGTTTATAGCTATAATATTGCGAGAGTAGAGTACCCGCATAGCGGCATAGCTGCCGATAGAACGCCAACACTATTGAAAACTATTACCAAGTAATTTCACTCTGCAATATACTGAACAATAAAGTATGGAAATCTTCGCACTGGTGCTGAGAAAAAACTTTTTAATTAGTTTCCTAAACAAATTCGCAGAGTATGTTGTGTAGGTGAGAACATTTCTCGCGTTGGTTTTTTAAATATGAAATTGCAAATATAAGTTGAGACTTGAACTTCTCTTTGGTGGTTAATTTTTATTGCGTATTCGAGGATTATTTTTTCTCTATATTGCTTGATTTTATTATTGGCAGTGGTGTAGCCGCCTTTATGAGGAAATGTCGACATTAATTTGCTATGATATAGATAACATTATATCATCCCAATAGTCATACAATGGCTGTTAATGTTACACAAGACAAAAATATTAGCTATTGTTGCTAACGTAAATAATTAATCTGTAAAGGTACGACTGGCAATACACAATGTTGTATTGTGTCCAGTTTGTTATAAGAGTTAGGTATGACAGATTAGCATGTGGATATAATTTATTACGTAGAGATGCGATTATTTTTATTTTAAGGAATAAGGTGGCATACGAGCAAGCGGGTCACCTGATGTTAAGTGAGCGCTACCGATAGACATCCGCAACAAGCACATGTGTTGCAGCTGCGTTGCTTACCTTTAATGGACAGAGGAAGGCATAGACAGGAATAAGCATATTTCATTTTCCCCGTTCACCTCCTCTCCGTCCAATCCTTACGAGGAAAGGGTGGGAAGGGGAAGAGGACTGAATTTAGGCCTCCGGCACCTCACTCATCAGTCGAAACGCAGAATACTTCTACTTCACGCCTGTTTTCTGTGAGGTCGTGGTGTTTCACCGGTCGAGCCGGCCCATTCGTGCAACCGGACGGTTGCGGACTCTACCACTGTTATAACCAAACAGATCGATAGCCGCTGATTGTGAGCGAACGTTACGCATTTTATGTTATTTCTTTTGTTCACACCGAACCAACGATACATTTACGCAGTACGTAAGCGTCGACCAGTAGCGGCCGATTATATTTGTGGTGAGCAACAAGATAGAGCGTACTGGTGCGTAGTGTGAACATAAAGCTCAGTGTGATTTTACGTGCACGCTGGGGCTCACAGTGAGTCGCCTAACAATCGACAGTTGATAATATGTTTAGAGTGAACACGTACTAAGAGGAATTGAACGTAATATCAGTTACTCACTTGGCTAGATTACTTAAGCGTAGGAGGTATTCTAAGGTTTTATTTTATTATTCTTATTGCGGTCCGCTTGTAAGTAATAAAAAAATATATCGATCATAAGCATGTTAATAAATAAATAATTAAGCTTGCGTGTGTGTTCATATCGTGTAAGGTCGCATTGCTTTACCAGTTAATTAAAGCCCATTTAAAATTTACCAATATTTAACGTTCACAATTCATGCGAAGTGGTAGAGGGTTTCGTAAGGAATTTCTTTTGAAACATTCAGACTAACTACAAAGTACGTTTTTAAAAGCCATAATGTGAAATTACTCGACCACATTTCACTTTTAATGTCTTCAACATTATATAATTTTCAAAGTTTGATCGTGAAGTTATAAAATATTAAACCACATTGTAATTCATTTTTATTACTACTTTTCTAAGAAGTTATAAGGGTATTTTGGTGAATTAATTAAATCATTATAGGACAAAACAAGCGACCGACTGACTCTACTATATGCTATTTTCAACAGCCGCGCAGCTGAGAAATCGCTGATGTCTCTACCAAAATTGAAAGTCTCTTTTCTGATGTAACTCTTACACTATGGTTTTATGTCAAGACAATATCCCCTGTTCTTCAGCTTACTTCCACCAATCTAAGATGATGAAAGTCTAGACTTTCATCATCTTACATATCATGGAACTAGTTCCAGGACCAACAACGTTACAGAATAGATGTAGCAGGGTTTATATTGATCAAGATCATATTTAAAGAAAAAAATAGTCCATTTGCAGGACATTTTCACTGTTCGAAAATCAGTCGCTGTAATACAGCTCTGAGCGTTCTCGAGTATTTTATTGGATAGCGATTTGTTCGAAGTTTGTCTGGATACTAATGGTTGCTAATCTGGGATAACACGGCTTACGAACGGTTCGCCGGAACATCTGTTCCGGCTAATCCAATTCCTATTACAAGCCTCAGTCAATTCTAAATGGAGCTATTTTTTTTATTTGATAAGACAGTGACAGCTTACTTAATGCGACTCTGAATGACAATTTGTATAGGTCAGGTCAGATTATATTTCTTAGAGACCGACTTCCTGAAAATCAATGTATTTTTGGTTTTTGGAATACTATAAAACCAAAAACATTTAAAAAATAAGCCTTCACATCCGTAACTCAAAGGGCTAGGCAGAGATAACGCATTTCCAATTGGTATGGCTCCTCTTGGTATCTACTTAAGTTATACAAGTAAATATAGCCAAGTATCTCTTTCCGTGTGTTAGCTTAGCTTTTCTTTAGCCTTTTTTAAAATTTACAGTAGTTGAAAATGCAAAAATTGTATTAAAGTGAAATGTGATGTTACTTATATAGGTATAGGTCAGATATAAAATCTAAAGAACCAAAAGGGTGTTATATCAAAAAGTTGGGTGATTATTGTCAAGTCTATCTTAATTACTACTTTATTGCTAAGTAGTTGTTAGGAGGCGGGC
>JWHW01033672.1:139478-158944 GCA_000931545.1 Papilio glaucus | reverse complement strand
TATATATCGATAATAACTATCTGAGGGCTCTCGCTGTTTTGAGGCTGTATTTTTATTAAACGAGCGATCCCGCGCTCAGCGTGTGCATATGCGACGTTGCCTAGGGTTACGACTCAGGTTATTAATTTGAGAATATTCTAGGGATGTACCATAGTTTGTTACTTGTTCTTCACAATATTATCAATGATATAAAAATGAAAAAGGCATAACTTATTTTGGTCTATCACAGAAAATTAACAAAATAACCAAGAAATTAACATGTTACAGATAATTTTTCGGCCGAGCGCAATTTATCAATAAAGACTAATGTTGGATGTAGTCCTTCCCCGATGACTTCCATATTCCGTATGTAACCTGCGTCTTTAAATTCATAAATAGATAAAATGATATATGATTCCTTCCCACCTTTGCTTTTAAAAATAGCATTAATGAAGATGCACAATTAAAATTACAATGACCACATTAGTACAAAAGGGCCTCACAGACCACAGGCGTGAAAGAAAGAGGCGACTGGACGGGAGAAGATAATAAAAAGATGGCAAATGGATAACATCAACGACTCATTACTTCATGGATTGGCTGTGACACTTTGTCAGTCATACCAGCTCGCTCATAACAACTGCTATTGCTTCTGACTACCAAAATTCTAGACCTAGTTTTAGGATATTTCTGTAACTGTTGCAAGAATATCTTATATCATACCGGAATTATTTAATACAGTCAATTCGTTTTGCATTAAACTGGAATATCGTACGAGATCATACTGCAAACAGTAAAAAAAAACATGCGGCAAACAGTAAAAAAAAACATCTCATATTTAATGATGTCTCGAGCATCCTTATCATACTATCGAGTCAAAGACATAAAAACTATGTGTTCATTTACCCTCCAAACAATTATAGTAAATAATGTAGTTAATTACTGAGGGCTTAAACATCTTCGCATTACTTGGATTCCTTTCATCTGAATCACTCGGGAATTTAATGTTCTTTTTGAATGTATTTTTACATTGCCAACCTTTATGTATTATTACGTATCGCGCCAAATGGAAATCGATAATCCCTGCCTTCGCCTCTGGGTTACTTTACTACTTATTTATTTCTTAACTTACTATAACACTTAGTGAGTGTGACAGTGTTGGCAGCGGACGTCCCAGAAAAATTTATATCGATCAGATCAGAGACATAGTAAATAAAAGCGATGGAAAGAGTTTCCGTAACCGACGAGTATGTATGGGTTTAGAAGAAATATGAGCGGTGTGCCAGAATTGCGCCAAATGGAAATCCCTAATGATTATTTATTTCCTAACTATTGAGGTAAATACGGTAAGAATTAAAACTGGCCGTAGACTTCCACCTATTCGTCCATACAATCTTTTCTAGAAACTGCGGTAACCAGAGCAAACTGAAAATACGTAGCGTCGCATATAAAATGAAAGTAGAAACACTCAAGAAATATTTGCATTCCTTTGAGACACGTAACATAAAAGCAGAAGACCTGTTTAACAAATTAGACAAGTATTTTAGCGGATGTAAGTGCATTTAAAAAAAATACTAGTGACCCGCCCCGGCTTCGCACGGGTGGCAGTAATTATGTTAATCCGATCGCTAACAAACTTCACAGGATCACCGGCTAGGCCAATCTAAACATTCCCTTCATTTCATCGAAATCGGTCCAGCCATTACGCGTGATGCCGTGACCAAGGGAAAAATGGATTCATTTATATATATTTTTTCAAGACGAAAAAAAATCTAGTCTCCAACCACAATGTTCGTTGGCGATGAAGTCGAAAGATGCAACTTTTTCCAATATGCAAAAAACGTCAATTTGAAACGCTTCGAGAAATGTTTCGGTTGGTTATACCTTCATCAATAGATCTATGCTACAATTCATTATGACGATAAAACGAAACTAATTACATACTAAACTAGGTGCGCCTCGCAGTTTTACCCGCAGTTTTTTTTGTTGAGGGTATAACCCCCTGTTTTAATAATTGGACAAAAATAATTTTCAAATCTAATTGTTCGTTGGTGCGATTAGTGCGTTCATATAGACAAAAACTTCAGCTTTGTTATATTCATATATACGACAGCTTTTATAAATATAAAATAAAATATAATTTGATGTTAATATATAAAATTTTACTCGTTTGTATCAACAAAGGTAAAGGTTATTTAATGAGATAAAGAACAGTAAAATATAAATGTTTGACAGCGAACGAAAGTAATATTGCTTTAAATTTTGTTTCCAAAGTCATTCTTGTAAGCGTTGTTCAAAGATTCAATTTAAATTAACTTTTCAGTTTGTTCATTGTTTTCTTACTTTAATAAGTTAACGTAGAATAGAGAATTACTTTGAGCTTTATAACGAGTAAAGAGAATGATGCATATTTTATGACTTACAGAAATTAACATCACATTTATCGCACACAAATAGCAGGGCAACAATAATACATTACGTTTCGCATATAAAAATTATAGAGAAAGGAAGAATTTGGTAATTTCTGCTAACAACTTGAGTCGAGAGTAATCTAACAACATTGTGGAACATATTTTTTTGAGTCAGAAGTTACGAAAACATACTTCCCTTAGTTACTACAGTTAGAAATTCTTTAAAGAATTGTAGTATATTATTATAAATATAATACAATTGCATTTCCCTACTAATAATAATAAATAATATGCTTGTACTATGGAAACTTCTTTCGTAAAAACATACTTATATAGATAATTACAAATAGACTCAGGGCAAACCGACATGTTCATGCACACAAATGTCTGTCCTGGGTGGGAATCGAACCCACGAGAAGCGTGAGAGGCGTGCCACGAATGTGCCTAATGAAAATCCCTGCCTTCCCATCTGAGTTACAGGCGTGATGATTTGTTTTCTTCTTTTTATTTTAATTTAATAGTATACGTAGTATTATTTTAACCTTAAAGTATTTATTAAAGCATTCCAGCAATACTTTGATACTGTTGAAGCGTAAAACCACTGTAATACTAAAAACCAGGGCGGGTGCATTTAGAATCATTGACATTTAACGAGTTGGAAGGATTTCATTATTTCTAAAACAAATGTATTCAGACAACGTAGCGATCAGGGTCGCCGAAACTGGAACTAACTAATTTCATAATTAAAATTAAACGAACCAACACAAAATTTTCGTCTATTCCAGACTTGAAGGAATTAATTTGATTATTGTGCGAGTCGAGACATTGTTCTTGAGAATTATTTAATTCTGGTGTGCGGTTGGCTCAGTTTTCGAATGGGCACAATGAAGACGCCTTATATCAGCACGCTCAGCTTCCGCGTCGCTGTAGCCACGAGCTGTGATACCATCTGAAGACAATGACTCGCTCGTGTAATTTATTGTGCCGCGGTTGAGAGAACCACAATTGATATTTGTGCGCGCGTTCCTACTACGTTCAAGGCAAAGTATTAATATAATAACTAATTAATTTCTAACTATTAATAACGCTTCCGATTTTCGATACAAAAGTATGTTACAGTTTTCACTCTCTAAGGGATTGAATTTTTAAAAACCCTTCCTTTTGCAGTAATTTTGCGAAACCCTGGTGAGTTATTCACGAAACCCACTTTAGAAATGGCTTAAATATAGATATGAAGAGGCAATTCAGTTCAGGTGAATCTCCCGCTAACTTAGATGCTTAAAAATAGAATTATTAGTCCCCTAAGGTTGTCTACTTCAGTTTGAATAAAACAGAAACATTTAATTTAAATAAAATAATAAAAATAGCTAGGTCTACTTTTACTGTGGTGTCCCATTACAGCAACAACATTACCTAGCCGAGGATACACAATAAAAATTAATGTTAAATTAGTTTTCTCAATCGCTTTAACACTATTTTAAACCTTAAGCTTATCGTGATAGAGGTCATTACATCCACGACGATTAAACGTACGCAGTACCAAGTTTTTTTTAATGAATCCGAGGTGAAACAGTGGTCGTGTACAGTTTCCATCGCATCTTCGGTTTCACTGGCCGCTCTATAATGTGGTATCGATTAAATGTATTTAATGGCTCATTTAATAAATGCGGTTAATGTTTTTTCTTAATTGTTTTCACAAATACATCAGCAAGTTTTTTGTACACTATATTGTGACGTCATCGGAAACAGATCTCATATTATTGTGCACGAGTAGTAATCTTTTAAATACAATATGTATACCTTTACGTGAGCCAGAAATATAATAGCTGACCTGGTCAGTCTAGTCGATTTGTAGCTAAAACTATAAGCGTCAGACTCTTCCAGGGGTTTCGCATTGTTAACACATAGTGTACTGTAAATATGCATGACATATGTACATGTATTTCTACTTTTTGTCTGTATTCATTGAGAGAAGACACTTATAACCCAACCAGAGTTCCGAATCAGATCCCAACACTTGTTGGACTTCTTCTCTCTAAGTTTCTCAGCGAATGTATAGTTAGAATTCGATTTAGTTAACATAATATTTCTATAGCATTCGTTAAGTTTTGTCTCTGCTAAAATGAGTTAACTGCAATGACATTTCCGTTGATAATAACATTGTAACCGAATACGATTAAAACGTCAGCACTGGGCAAATTATTAGTACGGGAATAATTTACAACTACCGCGTCACTAGCGTCCACCAAATGCTCTAATCACCACTTAGCGGCTGCGAGCCAAAAGCCAATCGGACAATCCACTCATACATGTAAATAATTCATAAATTCACGGCATTCAATTATGTAATGGATAGCCTATCTATGTTATTTTACTACATTCTGATTGCAAAACAAGATGAAAGATTTATAAATAATATCCATCATTATCGTAAGTCCTTATCAATCCATTGCTGCCGTCATGCTACGCATCGCTACCCATAAATATCCTCAGCAATTACATGGGTTGATTTCTCATATTTACTCGAATACTTCACATTGAAATTATACTAATTTTGTTGCGGTTATTTAGTGTTTTTGTTCTTTTTGTATTTCACTGGGTCTGCCTTCGTGACAAAGTCGCGCCTAAATACGTAAAAATTAGTTTAACTTAAAACTAGATGAAAGATGAGTTGCACATGTTTTGTAAGCGAAGGAGAGAGATAGGGTTAACGGGAGCGAAGGCCTCTTGCGATTTAATCATCAGACGAAACGTAGAAACAATCATTCACCGATCGAGCCGGCAATGACTATCACCACTAAATGCTTCTACCACTATTCTGGCCACAGCTGGACAGACAAAGAACCGGAGAATATGCATTAGATGAAAGAAGGGTAAGTAAAATTGTCGCCAATAAACTGCATTGCAATTTGGCGATGAATTGTTTACGGCAACCGTATATAATGTTATTATGAGAAATAAGCAATTAAAAAAAGTTCAGTAAATGTATAGTTTATCCATTAAAAAGTAATTTAATTATAAGCCAAGACCAATCGAATACATTAGTAAAGTAAAAATAAGTGTTAATTTGTTTAATAATGTCAGTCAAATTGTGTTAAACTAAACTTATTTCTGCTATAGCTGTAAAAACATCATTAAAAGTGGAAACTAAAGTTGTGACTTCACGACCGCAGTCGCCTAGTTCTACTTTTTTGAAAAGTTTCTGTTGCATCGACGTTTTTTTTAATCCTTCCTGGGACTTGCTATTGACAATGTCTAACTAGCTGGAGTTAAAGTTAGCATACGGACTACAATTCTATGTATTCCGTATTTAAACTTTTCATTTATACATACCACGCATGTAGTATTCCAGTTTAAATATAAACCAATACTGTGCACGCCATTTTAATATTTTTTACTCTACAGGGTAATTAAAGTAATTAGATTAGGGATACCAGTGTTCTTTCTATATTTAAAGTTGTCCTAATAAAATCTGTTGTTGTTTTCATTTGTCACAAAATTATCAACGTCGTAGTATAATTATCCACCGAACCTTTCGCCTTTTTTGTACTTTTATAATTATAAGTTAACTATTTCCACAATCCAATCAAATTTTAAATAATGACATATATATTTTTGGACACTAGAGGAGACTGACGCTGGGAGCTTTCATTTTACCTTTACCGTTTTAATCAATTTATGGTATTAAAAAAAAACAATATTAAAATAAAAATTGTATGCGAGAAAACCAGCCAGTATTGAAGTTTGAATATGGAACACAATTCTATTTATTGTGTATTTGAAGTTCTTTTCTTTTTAATAGAACTCGCATTAGAGTCGTTCTGGCTGGATGTAGTTAGGAATTGAAAAGCAGCTTAGAATCTGGCGCGGGAGGTCGGGCCAACGGGAAACAGAACTTACACTGTACATTAATAATTCTCATACAAAATCCGAACTTGTAAGCGCGGACAAAGCAACGTAGAATTAAATATTTAAAAATAAGATTTCGTTCAGTACGTACGTTATTTATTTTGCGTTTCTCATAGTGATGACTTAATCCCAGTACCATTTTCTACTTTCATTAGTATCTTTAGAGATTGCTTTTAATAAAAAATGTGGAAGTGGAAGGTGTTCTAAATCAAATATTACGCTTGTCTTCGAAGATCTAACGTCAGTACCTATTGTGTAATGTAATTTAGGATGAACAACCTGGCCACTGATTTCCTAAGGCTTTTGCTACATTATCAAAGAGCCAACCTGAAACCAGTGAAATAAATACAAAATAAGCTCTCTGCGTGAAACTATGCTCGGCGCGATGCCTTGCATTAGGAAAACAATGTGTACTATATAACAATTAGAATTACTGCTAAAAACGTCCCGCATCCATTCTTATTGAAATTTCAACTCTATAGTGAAGGAGACAGAGTCTATTTTAGTTAATGATAATGTAATGGTAAGGAAAGGATTTAATGAATCCGAGGTAAGGTGATCGTGTTCAAGTTAGATGGGATCTTTGTTCTCGATGCGTCCGTATGCGATCAATTTAATTTTAAATGCACGAGAACATTTGTTTAATTAGTACAAATACGCTTAGCTTTTATAAACGTAAACAATTAGTTTTCGCTTAGTTTATTTTTACTACAAATAAAGAGAGTTATTTATTCTTTGAATTTTAGTAAAATTAAGGAATAAACGAACTTCTTGATAGCTTCATTAGTAATTCCGTAGACAATAGTAATGACATTAAAACATTTTTATAAACTATATCGAACCTGGTCAATCCAAAGGTATTCGATATATAACTAAAAGTTGAAATCCCTATTAACACAATAACAAAACACGACTGTTAATTGCTGCACATCGGGTTCGAGTCCGCTTCGTGTTAATCTTACGAGCTGACGTTAATTTATGTTCAACGTTAATTTATGTGCAACGTTCATTTTCACGGCTCCAATCATCAACACATCTTGATGGACGCTACCGATATGGATCGTAATAATTTATACTCGACTTTAAATTGTTATGGTGTGTATTGGTAATATCAAATTGGTTCTTGTGATTATTATATTTCATAGTACATGCCACGTTGCTGTAAGTTGGTGTATGTTGTTGTTAAAATGTTCGTTTTGCAATCGCAATTTAAAGGTATGAATCTCAAGCCCTGTTCACCGATCGGCGTGCGACGTGCGTCGTTTCTACAGCAAGCAACAAAGCTGATGAGCTACGTTCGTTACTTTCGTTAGATTATTTTTTATACATTATACAAGCATACTACTGTGACGTCATCGAACAGTCACATGTTATTGGTTATTACGCAAGTAGTATTTGTATTAATATTATTTAAGCGTTAATTTAGTCCATTTGAAATGCGACGAAAGCATTTAACGGCATGTGATTAAAGCACCACAAGCGCTGGGGAAATGATTAGGACGTGAATTATTAACGGCGGCCGCGGCAGTGGCGCCCCCTGGAAGCACTAATCACCATTTAGCTTCAGCGCGCTCTGATAGCCAATCAGACAATCCGTACGTTTGTTGCATACAATACAATATTCGCAAATGTAAGGCACTCGGATTAGCTTGAGAGCGTTGTGAAGTGATTATCGATTCTAGAATGTTGTTGATTTATTAATGTTACAATACAATAGCTTATAGTGTATTGCACATTAACATGGCACCTGAGTCCGCAATCACTACAGAGTTCAGAGTTAAGTCCTGAGTTAACAACACAGTGCAAAGTACACAAAAACGTTTACTAAGTCTTGAACTAAAGGGACAAGGACAGGTATTACAAACTACCTCTTATTATTTATCGTTAAGATTAATTTATTAATTTTAAATCATTCTAGATTTCACTAATTTCGTAAATTGTCTACATTAAATATTCAATAATTTAATTCAAGAAAGTCTAGACAGTGGAACAAGAAGTTTCCACACTTTTCCATCTCTATGGTTCGTAGCGAAGCATATTAGATGCTGGCACGAATTGAATATTAATAGAGAAGAGGACGGTAAGCTGGGGTAGCGAAGAGGGACCGTATCGTTAGTACAAACTTTGCGACCGCGCAGTTCACGTTTTATTTATAAAATTTCTATTAGTTTTTCATTGTTTTGTTTTTCTCCAACTGTAGGAATTGTGAATAGTAAGATTTAAAATTTAAATAGAATTGAAAAATAAATATTTAAAACGTAATCGAGTAAGTGTTGTTGAACATTTAGAATATCATTCTAATGTCAATAAATATTTCTTACAATTCTCGATATTGCCACTTGATGGCAAGTACCGTGATGCAGCTTAACTCCACATAAGCTACGAAGGCAGCATGAGATCAATCTTTGCAGCCCTTGCATAAGAGTGAATTTTGTGGTGGATAATGGTGATAAGAAAATATTTTACAAAAAAAAGTCTTTAAAATATTAAGTGTGTTTGCATACATACCAATTTTGAGAATTTTAGATCTTTTGAAATGTGTCTTCGTGTATTAAAAAGGCTTACCGCACCTCCAGAAGATTTTGGTTCTTAGTATTAACGTTTATACAGTACCTGAAAAAAATGAATAAATATTTTAATGTAACGTATGCAATGAAAAAAATAGTTTGGAGCGTACCTGCCATGCCTGCTGTTTATTAGTATAAGTTAATGGTTATGCTATTCAGATTATTTTGTATTATAATGCAAACAATCGCCAGAAAACACACGTTCGAAAGTATAGTAAAGCCCTATCAAGCAATAGTAATTCAGTGTAGATATTTTTTTAACAAAGTCCATGTGTTTATTTGCAAGGCGGCAGAGGAGGCGGCGCTCCGACACGCGCTGGGGTGCAATAATAGTAACAAGTATGCGAACAGTGGAGAGACTTAAACATATCATACATACGGTCAATTATAGTGCAATCTTGCAATTATTATTTATAAGCTAACCGTATAACTCTGACACAATTAAGTACGACTAGTGGAACCTTTGCCTAGCGGTGAGAGATTAAGCTACATATTAAAAAAGTTCCTTCACTGCACTGCAATGTCTTCGTATGTAATGCGTAATTTAAATGGTTTTTTTAATCGAATTTTCATCAATTGATGGGGTGATTCATGAAGAAATTTTGAGCAAATTTAGTGAAATATGACAACTTTTGTTAAAATAATAAGCTGGTATGACATTATTATAGAAAAAAAAACTGTCGGTGTTTATGTTCTGTCACCGACCTTTCCTATATCGGATCGCTAACTTTATATAAGCTTATGTATTTAATTATACATCTAATTAAAATGCATTTGTTTCAATATTATATTTACTTCTAATACAAGAAGAATCACTTACAAAGAACAATAAAAAATAATAAATCAATTTTAAAATACAAATTATTAGTGACGCACATTCTATAGTCGAACGTGTTTCGGGCAAACGTGCGCGGGGCGTGGAAGTGTAATTTTCAAAGACAACGGACCGTATACACATCAGTTGAAAATTAAAGCATTGAAATTGTATTCTCTACTTTCAACTTAATGTACGTTGCCTACTATACTCCGCAAACGAAAGACTTTTACAAAATTCTTTAAAATATTAAGCATGTTAAAAGAATGAATGAAGAAAGAGTGGCAAGGCAAAATGTTATAAAAGTGGGAGGCAGTACTAGTAGGGGACATTCTAGACGAACTTTTGCCTACCAGATTGGTGACATACTAAAGAAAGGCGATATTAACAGTATCCGTAACAAGCATGTATGCATAAATGTATGAAAGTAAAGGAAGCGAGAGAGGTGTGCTAGAACTGTGCCAAACCGAAATTCATAATCTCCGCCTACCTCTCTACGATAGGAGCGCAAGTGCTAATCTAATTAATATATTCAAAGTTTTGCAGAATGTGGCAAAGCTTTTTTGATTAATACACGTGCATGAACCAAAGACGTTTTAAGCTAGTTCAAATTATCATTTGCACTGAGAAACTTTTTTATGAATGCACCATAAGAAACAA
Source organism: Papilio glaucus (assembly GCA_000931545.1). Classification (NCBI taxonomy): domain Eukaryota; kingdom Metazoa; phylum Arthropoda; class Insecta; order Lepidoptera; family Papilionidae; genus Papilio; species Papilio glaucus. Next base: position 148,604 of record JWHW01033672.1, on the reverse strand, counting down.
CGAATTTGTATATGGCTTTTTTTTATTTCTGTATTTATTTTCTATAATAAGCGACTAAGCGAATACGATGAGCGCCCCTGCACCGATTTGTCCCAAGGCGAGATAGCACGTCTATTTAGCATAGAGATTTCACTGTAATAAGACGCTCTTTGAAAAGGAAATAGACGCGACTGTAGCCTTCATCCAGACCAAGACAGACGAAACTAACATCGGTAAAAAGTTCTTGCCTCTTAAGTTCGCATTGCAAAGTTATAAATTTTCACATGTGAACAAGAAATTATAAGGAATTTGACGACTGATGTATCAAAGCACACTGGGCCTTGCAATTTTCACATTAAAAAACTGATTTCTATACTGATTGTAATTACATTACGTAGGCGAGTACTACCTAAGGTTTTTCTAAATTCATCGCCAAAAGGTCTAAAGTATATATCCGTGCAAAGCCGGGGCGGGTTTTTAGTGATGAATTAGTATTTTTTTAACTTTGAAATAAAAACAAACTTTATAATATTGCTTACCTCAGGAATTTTCATTAATATATGAAGTTAAAGTTAGTTAAAAATTAATATAAAAAAGATTTTTATGTTACTTGAGCGAACAACTCGACCGAACTAAACGCAGCACGAAGACGTAGCGAGCCGCCGACGAAAGCAATTCCGCTCCTGCCGCAGATAAGTATTGTAACCTTAATTGTAGTTACAATTGCTTTACTTTTGTTACAATATGCTTTCCTTTCGTTTGTCTAATTCGTGGGCTGGAGCCGTATTTATTAATTCAAAACGGTACTTAATTTTATCTATTCCAATAAACATTTGCGTGTTGTCAGTTTGTATCGCCTCAAAGAGCCGAAGTAAAGGGCCGTTCGTTTGAATTGTCTTTGAGACTCTTCTGTATTCGACTTCGTAATTAAGGCAGTTATTACTTTCGAGTTAGCAGTGGTCGTTTGTTTACAGTACAGTCGACTGAATATTAAATGTCCAGAAACAATGGATATTCTGTATAAAATTGAATTTGGGTCGAAGCATGAAATTTTGTTGAAAGTGTAGTTCACATCTGTGGTAAATAATGAATAAAAGCTTTTTGCAATCAAAAACAAATGTGAATAAAAAGAGCAAAATTACATTTATTGCTATCACAATTATGGCAAAAGTTGGTAACGCAGCTTTATAAGGAATAGAAATAGCGTCGACCTGCTTTTCAGCCAACTCCCCTTCCCTTAGATATTTGCGGGAATCTACATAGAAGTCTGAGGGGTCGCACGTAGGTAAAATTAAAATTACTTTAGTTGTAAAAATAAACAATTGGTATCTCTATGAATGTATTTATTTTATCCATTTTTTTAATAACCGAACTTACAAGAATCTTTCGTTCGTTTCGACAGAACTCCAAATTTAATTCAAACCACACACATGTTTATTTCGAGTACCTATTGTAAAAAAGCTTCAATTCTATTTGTTACCACGATGCAACAAATATGACTTTCACTTTAACCGTAACTTGAGAATTAATTGAATTATTGGGTTTCCCATACATTTAATCCTGTATTGACCCATTTAAGTTTTACTATTGATACAAACAGCAGCGCATGTCAAAGTATACCACCAATATGTTTAGACAAATGGGTTCGTTTCTAACGCATTTTGAAATGTACAAATATGGCTGTATTTTATATAATACCATATTTACGTAAGATTGCAATGTACATAGGAAGGTAAGTATCATTTAATATATGCCTTCTTCGCCGTAATCAGGTAATAATTACGTCACGACAACCACTATCAAGTGGTCGTAGAGACAATTAGCCGGCACGCGAATGACCCTCATTTGTCACCACTACACTAATTACATTTATTGTCCGGGAGAACGTAGCGTGACTTAAGTGCAAGGGTCCAGAATGAGGGAAATGACCAATCCCCGTTCCCACATTGCTACATAATTGAAACTAATTATGGATTTGATTTTTTATACTTTCTTTGGTTGGGGAAACGTTTTTCATATATAAAACAGAGAGGGATTTAGCGGTTGTAGTTTTTGCCACATAGGATTGCTCATATACTCGTAACACCAGGAGAAACACCTTCAAGTTTAATTAATTAAGAGAATACTTACCTAATTACCTTACTACATATATGGAGATCGTAGTCGACCAATAGAATTTTTGTCATATTCAACAACAACAAGAAATTTTATTACAATAAATACCTATTGTGTGATCATCTGGATAAAGTAATAATTCACTAAAAGAGCTCAAGATTTTGCACAGTTTTTTAGTACAGTTATTACGAACATTCATTTAATTATCCTTGTTTACAAACGTTTATGTCGGGTATTTACCATTTTCTAGTTTGCAAATAACAAAATTGCAACAATCCGCTGACTTTGGACCATTAACAACCGAAAAATGGGTTCTCGCTTAGTAATTCACAAGTCTTTTGTTATACAAATTGAATCCTAAAGCGCTTACCGAATAATCAGCGCTGCGAAAAACACAAAAGTGAACAGTTCGCCATCGCACAGCGCTAAACTGTGCTTGAAAACTATTTCCAATTTGTTCAAACACGATGCAGTTGATGTGTAATCCGTTTAAGAGTGAATGTTGCGTTCTGTTCTGATCGGATTTATTTACATAAATTCATTTGTGATACAAACTGTTTTATAACAGATCTGGAATCGAAAATTAATATTCACAATAACATAACCGTTATATGTAGCCACAAATATAAAATAACGTTAACAGTTTTCAAAAGCGAACATATAAGACATGAATAACATATGGAAATAACATAATCATTTGTGTAATGCGTGTAAATGTATTAACAATCTGATTCCAATGTATAGAGATAGCAATCACTACCGATTTCTAACCGAGAACATAAGACAGCCTTGAACATAGACACATTTAGGTAGAGTGCGTCGGAATGACACGAGTTAATTACCATCAGCATTCTACCATCGAACTTTTAGACATAAGGATCTATGTAGATCTACATAGATCCGTATGTCTAAAAGCTGTGTATCTACGGCAAAAGGATGTCCTTTTGCCGTAGATACACAGCGCGTTCAAATAACGTGCGTACGTACCTTCAAGAGAAGAGTGTGTATGCAGTTATTAAACTAGTGCGTACCATTTTACGACAACGTCACCATTTAACATCAGCTGACGTTGTGTTCAAGCGCTACTTTATTCATTATAAAAAAGTGAACATACCGACATACAAGGGACAACCAAATAAAACTTAAACATTAGTAATTTCTGAAAATCAGACAAGTTCAACTAGATTCCTAACCTTGAAATCGTGCTTTGCTTTCACAATTTACACAACATATATGTAAATTATAAAGTACACAACTAATAGTTTAGGAATCATCGAACTGTTTTCGTTTCAGTTCTTGAATATGTAGGATATCATATAAGGCTCTCATTTGCACAAATTTTGGGTAAGCACTACTAGAGTAGTCTAATATCAATTGATTTAATTGATTCCAGCCATGAGAAGTTGTCGGACTTCGCGTTTATGATATGCATATTATAAACTACGGTACGCAAGTTCCCCCTCTTATGTTTACCTCCGCTGCAGAACTTGTGAACTAGACTATGCCTTTAATATTCAATTTAGAAATTCAAATAGTTAAAGCGTAATGTGAAGCCTGTAGTAGGGAAGTTTATCTATAGACTATACCACACGCTACGAAGAAAGGTGGTTTAGAGACAAGATGTAATAATAATACGTTTTTTTCCATTGTTCGTTCCTCTTCTTTATAACAAAGGTAAAGGTAAGGTTATAACAAAAGGAAATAGAAAGATCAAAAACACGAATAGATTGCTTTCGGGTGAAAACGCTGATTCAGTCTATCAAGAGATAGTCCAGTCAATTATTTCTGACTAGCCGGCAGACTAGAAACGCTAGCCAAAAAGAAATTAAAAAAGTACACCTCGCTACAAGCGTACAGTGACAAATGTGGGTCAACCGGACCCCGGCGCTCGGTACGATATCACATACCACGGGCGCGGTTCAACGAAAAAAATTACGATACTCAGGTACGCTACTGACGCCGCGTGAATACCTTTTTTTATTTGAACCGCGCCCCGTCCGTAGCAGATGTTTTGATTTAAATACGAAATGAAATACGGAAGCGAAATTTTCAGTTTTATATGACGTGGACATATTACCTTACACGAGCGAAATAACGAACAACCTACGAATAGAATTCAACAACGATTTTCTAAAAACTTATATAATATATTTATTATCATCACTATTGAAACATGTCCACTACACTGGAGGTAGACCTTAATGGCCAATCTATCAGTCACACCCCAGACTCACGTAACCTTGACCATATCGTCGGTGCACTTCATGAGGGCCTCTCCATTGTTGGGCATAACTAGCTAAAATATTGACGTACTATAATAGAAAATTATTCGGAAATAGAGTAAAATAGTTTAGTCGCTACCTTCTTAAGCTAACGTTGAGCCGTAGACTTAGAGTGTATAGAAGTGGTAAAAAATAAAAATATTTTCACTTTCTTGAGGCAATGCACTTGAAAAAAAACTAAAAGTACTACTACGTAATATTTACCTAAAGGCTTAAGAGTCCAAAAATCCGAAGATAGTTGTTTATAACGGGATTCCTAGGCTAGGTTGTAACTTTGTATTCAAATTTGAAAATCACATTCAGCCTTTTGCAAATCAAACTCGAACTTTTAGATATCAAATTCGGCATTTAGATTCTTTTTAATTTAAAGTTCTTTATGTAAAATTTAGAATATGTTAAGTTGTTATAATTTAGAATAAGTTAAAAAAACTTACATAAACATAATTTTTTTTTGACGTAGGTAGTAGCTTCATAAGGCAAGTAGTTCAATACAGATAATTGACGAACAAAACAACGTTTTCGCCTTATGTTATTTACATAAAACCGGCACATAATGGTACAACTCTTTTGTTAAGAGAACGTATAATAAATAGGCACTTCGAAATCAATTTTGCATTTTAATACGCATGCTGACCGCAGGCGTACTGCGGCCCGAATATTGAAAACTGACGGGTTGTACATAAATATGCCGGCGGCAGACGGGGGGTGAGCTTTAAAAAATTGTGCCCCATTATTTTTATATTTATTTGTTTTCAGTTAATAGAGTAAACACATTTGTATTTTATTGATTGTAATTTACGTTTTTTTCTTTATTAAGTAGTGGGTATCGGTTTCAATTCTAAATTTAGACTCGGATATCTACCGTGTGCCGTGTTAAGGTGACAGCAAAAGTGTCCGGTGATAGTATAAGTATATATACTTCTGTGTTTTGTTTAGTAAGTAAGGTGCCGGGTACAACAATCTACTTTCCGCTCTCTTACTTTCCCTATTTCCTATTTGCCTCCGCAGAAGGTGGGAAAAGAGCAAGCGGTTCACGGTGATGTTAAGTGACCGCTACCCATTTAACCCGAAAATAATTGTTCCCTAGGTACATAAGATCTTCAGTAACAATATCGGTTGCCAAGGTAATGTTTCATGTTTTGACAATAACAACTTTTTGACACATATAATTCGAAGTTATTATTATAAGCGGAATGATCTTGCAAAAGTTTCGAGCGTGGAAGATAAGTAAGGTATGCGTGCGAAGCCGCGGGCAAAATTGAGTAATTATTGCAAACTAACTTCTCATCTTTTCCAATACCACATCCGTAATGCGTTGCAATAAATCACCCCTTGCACTTCCGATCGGACAGCGCGCGGGAAGAGGACGTATTTTAAAAGTCTGGCTTAAAGCCAATCCGTTTATACCGATTATTATACTAAGTCTGTGGCATTAGTGCCGTTCGACTTTCGAGAATAGAGCCATTCCAGTAATATATTGAAGTGTAAGAGCTTTGGTGGCGCGAGCTTGTAAGTGATGCGGGATTCTTTCGAGTTTGCAACGTCTCGCAGCTGCGGGCAACTTCCGAGCGTCGAGCTCCGTGTTAAACTTTAATTCGCCCACGGCAGATTTCCTGTCGCGCAAATTAATCGTAGTGCACATTTCTTGCGTGATTTGTTTGAGATTTTACTTTATTATCCATTAAAAATAAAAATATACGTTCCTTGAAGCAAAACGTGAATATACTTTTAGAGTTTTAGAACACTTTTACAAATTTAACGAAAGAAATTATGATTTCACCCTAAGAAAGAATACACACCATTATCTAGGTGGCTTAAAGTGCTCGAGTAACGCCCCAGCGCATTAGGTGCGCAAGGCTGCTCAGAAAAATGCATCACCGGCCACTTCGAGCGACCACATTCGTCGCTTAAATTCACATCTTACTAATCCCATATAGCATTTCTGTTTTGAATTTTTAAAATTAATGTCATGGAAGAATTAGTTGACCGCGCCGACCTGACCGCCGGAGCACTAAGTGTGTCCTAAGCATCACTGTAAGACACTTGCCAGAAGAACCGGGTAAGTCAAGCAAAGATGCTGACGCCTAGAGACATACGATCCTATGCTACACCGAGCACTCTATGGACTCTAAATAAGTCTAGAAGAACTAAATACCACTGGAGGCACAATTTGAAATGCTTTTATGTAGACGAACAATGAAAGTATATAAAATATAGTTTGATTCCACCGACGCAAGTTCCCAATCGTTTTTATAACAGGAACGTGAAAAATCACAAGCGCGCTCGACACGGTTTTTCACGATTCTCGATGGAGGAAGTTCTTATCGGGTGAAATTGCGCCGATATTTCTATATTTTAAAGTTTGCTCTTAATGTCAAAATATCTTGCTAGCGTTGCACGGGAAGATTAAATAGTTTTTGCAAGTTATTACTGAACGAATTAATAGACGTGGGGAAATATTCCGTGACATGTTACATGTAAAATCCAATTTACAAGAAATATGAATAATAATTTACTAGAAATATGAATATATTCATACTTTTGAGTTTTAAAAATTATACTAGTTATAATAAAACATATACAACTTTTTACTGCTGGCAATCATCGTCGAAGACCGGCAGGACTGCTTCAACAACACGTTTGTGCGCATATCTCCTTGAGCAAACTAGTTGAATGGTAAAGTAGGCTTTATAAAATATCGATGGATTTCATGAAAGGTGACGTCATTACCAAGGGAAGGGGAAGGGAAATCGGATGATAGATCGATGTTGAAGTTTAAAACATGTTATGCCGACCCCACATAATGTGGTAAAAAGGGCAGGGAGATTATGATTCTATGACGTTATGAAACAGTCGGGGTATGCAAACCTTTTTAAGTTATAAATTCAATCCTATATCAAGTCGTAGACACTTAGTAACTTTTGAAACTAAAGCACAAAGTGGGAAAATGCATATAAAATTATACTTATATAGTAAACCTTTTTAGTGGCCCAGTCATAACGAACTTTAAATCAAATATTATGTTCTATTTAATTGTCAGTGTGTTCCTGGTGCAAGAAAATTGCGATTTTAAGGTGACGAACCTTTTCTAACCCCCACTGTACTTGCAACTATTTACCGCTGCTGTTCTGGTGGGAGTTTAGAATATACCCTGGTGAAAAACCACCTCCTTATGAAAAAAAAATGACTACAAACTATTGATATACTATTTTATTCTGCAAAAAGAGTGCGTGAGTTAAAAAATACCATTCATTTAACAGAACAACAAAATATTCCTTTTTTTAATTCTCTCAACTGGATAACAAACTTTCGTAGCAGCGTGTGCACCAGATAACGTCATACAGTCGGAGGCTGCGATATAGGCCGCCGCGGCTAACTGGGTTACCGGCTTTTGAACACGCTCGACTATTATAAGCCGTGTGTACATTTCAACCGAAACTGTGTCTTTGCTTCTCATATTATTACGCCGTATGTTCGTTATACATTTTTAATGTCTCTAAATGTCAGTTTAGATATACGTTAATATTTTATTTCAAATATAGGAATATCACAAACATAAGAATCTAAAGATTTTGTGACCTATTAAAGAAAAAATAAACATAAAACATTCATTTGGGTATTATAAGAAAGATGAAATTAAGATTACCCATTACTAGTAAACGTAAATGAAGATAGAAGAAGAAAATGTGTGCTGCGTTTGTGTCAAGAACATACATACATATATTTTTGGTTACAAAAAGTGATAACTTCGATGACTACGTAGCGTAATTCTTGTGTTACATAGCGTAACCATCTAAGTTATCACTACTTTTAGAAAAGTATCTCTTCTATGGACGACTTTCATAATTTCCTTGGACCTATTCCCGGGGACACCTGGGACTAGTTTTCAAATAAAACTATTTTTTGGAAGGAACGAAGCTACGAGATATTCAAATAACTGTTCTAATGAGACGAATGATCTTTTGTTTTGCAATGAAACGAATTGCTGTGCTTGATTTTCCAAGTCAAAATCCAAACAATAAAATTGTATCATTATTTAGTGATTTATAAATAAAACACTTGAATCTTACTGAAATTAAAAAAAATCACAAAACGCACTAAGCTTACCCTTGTTTAATAATGTTATATCACCTAGCAATAAACATTGATGATAGGACAGATAAAGTAGATTAACGTAAATAGAAGACGCTCATAATTTACACAACAAACACAACTCTAAGTCGGGTATCGCTTAATTAAAGAAAACAATCGTCAATCTGTCGAGGAGCGTCCGGATAATGGTTTTATTGGTACAAGGTATCATCAAAGGGCGATCGAAATGATACAGGAAATGAACCTCGTACCTGCGACGTGGGCGGCCAAGTGAGCGCTTTGAACTTCCAATCTGAATACTTAACCGATCGTATTGTTAGGTTGTGTCGCCTTCGATTATGTTTCACTCACAAAATGAACATTTCCTTATTGCTCTCGGAAAAGTTTCTTCTACATCTTCACGCTCGCGTCCGTATGGTGTTGGAGAATAGCCAAAGGAAACGACTACGTGCCCTCAATTTACAAAAACTACCAACGAGATTAAAGAAACTGCTCTACGACTGTATTAGTACATTCAAAGTGGATATTTAAACATTTTAAATGATCTTACGGCAGTTAAACGCTGCAATATAATTTTGTCTTATTGTTTTTTTTAACCTTTCCAGTATAGTTACTAGTATAGTACTTTAAGAATGCTATTACTGATTGTATAATTCAG
>JWHW01033672.1:114497-138864 GCA_000931545.1 Papilio glaucus | reverse complement strand
CCTTCACGCAACATAAATTTGTCTTATTGTTTTTTTTAACCTTTCCATCATAGTTACTAGGTCTCATCGTACTTTAAGAATGCTATTACTGATTGTATAATTCAGTGTAATGCCTAGCATATATCTCAGATATGCATCTTAACTGCAGCGCGCGTATCCGTATGTCCGTTCCATTGTGACATTCTGAAGCTTAAACGGCTTCGCCGATTTTAAATAATGACGTGTCACAAGATTCGTATTCTTTGAACGAATGCCATACGTATTTTTTACATTCCATCCTTTTTGATAAGGGAAGGATGGAAAGGGGAAGAGGATTTGACGGGGAATTGAAAGAAAGTATTATTTTTCCTAGCTATCCATTACAGGTAGACAACGTGTCTGCAACTCATTGCCTTGTTACAGATGCCTACGCTATGATGGTAGCGGTCGCTTAATAACAGGTGAACCTCGTTTGCCACCTATTATTCTTCTATAAAGAAGGTAATATGATGACGAGACGAACGATAGTCGGTCAGGTAGTACTAATACGACATTGTGTTCGCCAAACGTTATTATAAAGGTATAAATTTATCCCTACTGAATTTCATGCCTGCTGAAAGTATATGAGTCCTCGGCGCCGTTCGGTCTTCCAATCGGCCACGGTTGGTTAGTGCCCAACAATAGGCGTTACGTACAGGCTGTATCAGCGTCCCGCTATACATCTGATCATTCCCCAGTTAATTTCACGCTTCAAAACATATAAATTAGCTTTCGCATTCAATACTTCTTTAAAAGTTGATACTAATTCCGATCGGAACAATCTGTTCAACTATTAATACTTGGTCGATATCTTCTTAGTAAAAAATAAAAACTAGAGATGTATAAAATATCGTTCCTCTGTACGACTCAAGGCTGTCGTCAATTTAAAAATAACCTTAGTAAAGTAATTATAGAAATCATTTTGATTAAAAACTTTTTTTACTGAATATTCCATAATAATGAAACAAAATTGAACACAGTAACATTTCCCTCGTTAATTAATGTAACAAGGTATATAAATAACGTATTGTCGCAACACAAAGAATTTTACTTGACATACAAAACCCGAGGGTGGATTTTTTTAACACAAAGAAAATTTATTATTAAACATCGGACGAGAGATTAATTACAATGTTGATAGGCACTTGTTATTATTTTTCAAATAAAATAAGTATAAAGTATTTAGGTTTGTTCTTTATCATGACCGTACGGTATAAACAGGCTGAGAGATCGGCACAGTGCCAATAACTTTAGGCCGGCGGTCCAGTTCTCATCAACAGCCTGCGAGATTTAGATGCGGCCTATTTAGATAAAGTCGTTCAGCATCTAACTGTCCGGACGTACAATCCTAATTTCAGTGTAAACGTCACAAAAACTTGCATTTGACAGTCAATCGAAAATATAAATTCTCGTGTTTTGTAGCCTAATAATATCCTGGGACATCCTTACTAAGTAAAGCTTGTGCTATGGAAACCAGATAACTGATATACTACACATACTACTATTCTTTTGTAAATACATACTTAAATAGATAATTACAGCCAGACTAATGAATATAAAATTAATAAATATGTCACCATATTTTTCAATATATTTATTTATGTTCTATTTTAAGAACAGCGTGTTTGACATATTTAAGCTGAGTAGCATTAATCGTGCCCAAATAAAACTCAATTTCTCCGTACAATAGAATCAACGTTATCACAAAAGCTCTCTACATGAAAAGGATGAAACCATAAATTCTTAAAAATAAGGCAAAATGCCTAACACTGCCGCGTCTTGCAACATACATAAAAGACAAATTATACGCTCAAAAACCTAAATATAAAATCGACCTTACTATTAAGTAACATAAGATTAATATTCTTTTGCCTTACTCATACTAAGAATTGTAGAACGTACTCGGAATAAACCTTAAAGATTTCCCACTAGAACTAACATTTCTTTTCATGTATAAACGAATTTCGACACCTATTGAACAATGAGATTCTTCTAAGAATACGTTTACACTACCCGATTGAGTAGGGTATACAGTTACTACATAAAGGGAGGTGTAACACCCCCTTAATTGAATACAGGGAGGGCAACTACCTTCATGCGAGTTCATTATATTGCCACTAATGGACATATCACTGGATATAAGAATAACATTGTTTATTATGAGAGACCAATGACTCTTTGTCTCCGTAAGTGTATAAGTCTCTTAGAAGACTATAGAATCTTTTACAATGGCTTTACTTTTCTTGTCAATAGACAATCTGCAGTATATGAGAAATACTACATAATTATTACATGTATTTAAGGGACAGGATCAATTTTCATCATACATACAACCCAAAAACATTAATCAATTTCAACACCTTGCAAATCAAACTCTGAATATTCCATATCAAATTCAGCTATTTAAAAATAAAATTCGGACGTTTACCTTTCAAATTTACATGCAAAAGTCCGAAAAGTTCTAAAGGTCCGAAATTGAAATCCAAACTCGATTACAATGAATTACCAAGCCAAGTATGAGCATATTAGGTATTTAGCGATAAGTTATTCTTATTTGTCTACCCCAATTACATTTATTATATAAATAGTATGAAGCTAAATTTTACTAGACTTTTACGTTGTACCAATACTGTTTTTGTAAAGTCTACACATGAGACAAATGTAAATTGACATGTTTTTTCTGTTTAAATTGTCCTCAGGGATTGTATTCCAAATATCAAAGTCGAAATATGCCTATTCCCGTATTTGTTGACCAAAGCAAATAGACTGTCGAACCGTCCGTGCGCCTTGGAAAGGGATAAAGACAGCTGTTGCCTCTCCGAGGCTCCGGAACAGAAACGCCACATTTGCATACGAAAACCCCTTTAGCAAAATTTGCATGAAGATCTTAACAAGTTCTTACAAATTGAACCATATATACAAATTGGATCCAATATATTTTGTATAGCCGTAAAGTGTGACAAGGATTACATACCGGACGATTAGTACCAAGGTTTGGCAGTTAGTATGTTAACAAAGTTTATTTTATTTACACTACACTAGTACTGGAGTATTCAACGATATTTCTGACTTTACTTTCGAACCTGAAATTTGATTAAAGTCCAATGAATTATCATGACTCTAGTAATTGAATCATTTTATAAGTATGATGGTTTCACTAAATCACGGTAATACAAAACAGCACCGATAGACGCACGTCCGTTCATGTCGCGTTCTGTCAGAGAAATGATGTGTCATCCCCACCACTTGTGTATTCAGCGTGTATATTTATGTGTTTTAACTTACGATCATCATCACCTTGCCCTTTTTCCACGATATGCGGGCTCGGTACAGTATGACCTCAGTCCATACTGTATAGGTTTTGGCTACAGTTTTTACATCCTGCCGCCTGTCTGACGCCATTCCTCGTCGGGAACTTACGATCAATGTAATAAAAAATATATTCTATTAATATTTCTCAATACAACATCGTGCTAATTAGGACAGAATTAGAGATTATAATATTCAAGGATAATAAGCGATTTATAATAATAAGCGATTTTCCAAGTCGAATACAACTCCAGCTGCTGGATTTATGGCGATTTGATTTTCTTTAATATCATTCAGTTCTTATTCAAATACCTTCCCACTTTCCCCTGACAGCTTCTAAATTGGATATTGTCTGTGCCGTTCGTTACCTTAAACTTTTGGGTCCTTTCAGACGATTCTCGGCAAAAGGTCTAACTTACACAAATAGTACTTTTGTATAAGTCTACGCAAAGAAACGAAAATTTGTAATATAAGGTTCTCTCTTGAGACTAATTAAAATTTGAACAAATTGCTCGAAACACATTATTCATGTCTTAACAACCCCGCTTGTTTATATACAGAAATGTAAACGTACTTTGACGAATTTTAGATATTAAACAGCGACGTACAAAACGTAAATTATTGTTTCTTACTAAAATGAGAAAGTAAGATATCAAGACAAATGTGTACTTAATTTTGCAGAAGCTCGTAAGTAATGAAACTAGCCTACTATGTAATATTACAAATGTGAAAGTAACGCTGTCTGACTGTCTATAACGCTTTCACGCCTAAACTACTAAACGATTTAAATACCTTGCCCACAACTTGTCAAGCGCCGCGCCGTACACAATGAGAACTGCGCCGCCGCGCCGGGGGGTAGCTTATTTTGATGTATGTATGCATTTTATTAGCAAAATAATATGCCTAAAATATTTAAAATGCTGCCTAACGTCAATATTCCACGCGGACGGAGTCGCGGGCACAGCTAGTTTTTTTTTCATATATACACTGTTACTTTATTAATTTAACATAAAACTATTATTTTAGTTATTTCATTGGTATGTGGAGGGATAGTATTTCAATGGAACATTATGTAAGAAGAGACTGACAAGCATAAGGATGACATGAGTAAGGAAGGAGAGACTGAAATGACCAAAGCAATACGACTTAGTCATACAGCTTTAGCAATTGAGAGATAAGACAAGATCACTCTCCTTCCTTAACGACTGGAAGCGCATCTGCAGTTCTTCTACGTTTCGGATGTTCATGGGCGGCGGTGATCACTTAACATTAAACAAGAATGATAGAACGATTCGGAAAAAGGATACATATAGTGCTGACTGCTCATAAAGTGGGAACGGGCAGGGAGATGACGATGCTGGTTATGTTAGACTATCCATATTATAATTAAAGTTTCTTAAATATGTAGAATACTGTGACGATTATTTAAAAAAAATATACCGTTTTAGAATAAACTAGCTAACTATGTCCATTAAAGGCGTTCAATGCATCTGCGACTCATTTGCGTGTTGCGGATGTCTATGGGTAGAGGTCACTTAACATCAGGTGACCCGCTTGCTCGTTTGCCACCTTCTACCGTAAAAAAAGAAACTATTATATATTAAGTAGTATTTATTTTGATAATATATGTACATAAACTAGTACTTCGTAATATTTAAGGCTCAATGTATAACTTTAACGATTTAAAACGGTCAAAAATTATTTGGTACTAATCAACTAGGATTTGAGTCTATAGTCGCTCGACGACTTGTCCGTTATGCAAGTACAAAATAAGTTATTACTGTTTAAATAGAAACAATTTTACTGGGAAGCATATTTTTATTCTTTGACAAAGTGGATGATGTTGAATTATAAATCAAACTCAATAAAATGCACTTTCAAAAAGTCTTTGAACACTGGAGACAATTTGAAACGGAAGAAAATGGAATGTAAAATATTCTTTTCTCTGTCTTACTATGGAAAATTGCGGGCCCGGCGAAGTTTTAAAGGATATCCGCCCTCGATACACGGGAAATAAAAAAATAAATGTACAATTTTTAAACGTAACTTTCGCCAGGGGTTGTTTTTATATTACAATGTGAGAATTGGTTGACTTAAAACGTTGGTTGGTTGTAAAATGTTTACAATGGAACTTAAATAACAAGACTTATTTATCATCATAGCGTTAATTTTATATATAAGAATATTCGAAAATATTTGGATTTGAAAGAGATCGTGATCTAGTACGTAGAGAATCTATTCCATCAGGACCTTTACATTTTAGCGAAGCTTAATCATTGTGGAATAATCGAGAGAGATATGCTCATGAGGATGTATATGAATAAATTGGATCTGATTTTATGTGAGGTATCTTTAAAAGCAAATGAAATACAGATGCGTAAGTCTTTAGACAAAACGCAGAAGTATAAAATACTTCTGCGTCAGGACGGTATTTTCTGAAATATTTAATATTGTATCGTTATACCTGCCTACACATCTAGATCATGAGCGTGAATGCTTTTACCTTTCTTAACATTCATCAAAAGATATATAACGTTAGGCAGCAAGTCTTCGTGTTCTCCGGATTTAGCAGTTAATCCTGACTAACATGAATGCAGGTTGGGGGCTTAGATCATTTGCATACATTTCTCATCTAAGCACGTCCGCAGTAATTAAACTAAATTAATGTTGCATTATACTATGTTTATAATTAATTTGCATATTTTATTGAACATCACAGATTGCCTTAACATACGATTTTCAGTTTGCCGTCGACTACTTGAGTCCAGGGAAGCAACAGCGTCGAAAAACTTTTGTTAGCACAATTTTAGTTTGTGTTCACCTGTCCGGTTAGTTCAAATACATTGTAGTGAAACACACGTCTTCAACTCAATAATTGTTAAGGACCACTCGATTCTTTTACGTATGGCTTGATTTCTTCCAACTCCTTTGTTTGAGTTCATAAATATTAGTTTATTTAGTGACATGCCCCAATCTACTTCCACCCGGATAAATATTGTGATAGTCTGATAGCACAGATAAAAATCATATACGCTGATGATTAAGATAACCGCCTTAGATACATATTCTACAGGCACAACAATATTAAACACAAATGAATCTATACTAAGACTTTAAAGAGGTAGAGTTTGTATAAGTTTGGATGTTCGGAGTAGTCTCCTATAACACTGATCCGATCTTAATCCTTTCACCAATAGAAAGATCTTCTAGCAGTAACATAGGCAATATTTATTCCATTTGTCTTTTGCTTGTTTGCTTGCAAAAATAGTACCAGGAAGGTTTTTTTTTGACAAATCATGAGTTTTCCTCACAAAAGAAGAAAAAAAAGGGAAAAAATCTAAAAATGAATAGATCTAGCTAGATCGACTTAACGCCCCTAAAACCAGTAATTTAGGCATCTTTTACCAAAATTTCATGAAAATCGTTGGAGACGAGATTCAGATTATATGTATGTATATACAAGAATTGCTCGTTTAAATGTATTAGATATGTGAATGCATCTCAACATTATATACACATATATATGTGAATAAAATTACCCGTGAAAGTATTTCACGGGGATCACGATAACTGACCGAGCGATAATCGTGTCGGCCACACGTCCATCGTGTCCACACTTCACATTAAATACCAAATCGTAACTGTCAGACGTCATTACCCAATTCGTAAAGGTCATATGTTAGCGGATAGTAAAGGCGTGAATTTATTTCTTCGTGTACTCGGATTGCATAAGCGTCGATCGACTCCACGATACAACCTCTAAACGATCCATTCTGAATACATTAGGGAGTCGAGACGTGTTTCTTTAAACTCTTCGGATCGGAGAAAGTTAGGGGCGACTGCAGGTGACTCGATTGGCATCTCGACAGTGCTCCCGAAGGTAAATCGAAAGGGGCCATGGAAAAGACAGATTCATTTATTCAAGGCGTGACAACATTAAAATTTTGTAGCAACTCGTATCGCAGTCTGCATAAATGGAGAGAGATATTCCGTAGATTGAGTTTAAACTAGCTCTGCCTCTGGGATATTTTAACATATAACATTTAAATTTTAATGCGTTATCGATGTCTGTATCTGTAAGTCACATCTTGTTAATTTGTGTAAATAAAAACAGAAATATCTCTTAAGACACCATATTCATAAAAACTATTTTAAACAGATTTATAAAGCGTTATAATAATGAATATTCAATCAGATCCATTGTTTATATTTATTAGACTTATTGAATTGACTGGACTATTGATTCCCGGAAGTAAATAAAACAAAAGTGTTCAATTGGATGTCCTTCATAATATTACTTGTGTACTTCACCGCCGATTTTTTGTCAAATCAGTTTCTGTGTAAGAAAACCAATAGCACACACAGTAAACTTACTGTGTGTACGTAGATGATCAAGGCTCGATGAAAATCAAGAAACCTTTGCTAACCCCTAAACATTTAGAATATTACATAAAGTACTTTTCGATTCTTATCTCATAAAACAAACATAAAAGAGATACTAGTACTTAATAAATTATGAGAAGTTGCATATACATACATATTGAAGAAGTCTTCCAACAATGCAGTCATTAGGCGCACTTCTGCACTCATACAAGCTTTCATTGTTTGAATATTTCTAAACTAGGGAAATGGCTTTTATCAAAACGGTTATAGTTATTTACTAAACGTACGTAGTGTTGGTAACAAATATAAATAGAACCATAGCCTGCGATATTCGTAAATAAAAACAAAGACCAAATTGAACTGAAATAACAAAAGAATAACAAAAAATATTTGTAAATAAAATCCACTACATTGTCCTTTTCCCGCGCTTACTTCCAAATACCCAATTTTTCTATATTTCTATCGAAAAATTGCTCACCGCTGGTATACGTCGGGGGAGAATTCCGAAGACCACGGGTCTTATTTCCAATAATACTTTCACAATAACGAAGGGGCGATACTTTACTAATAAAAGTTACCCGATGAGTAAAGTTCGAAGCGCCGCGAAAATTGACAAATGTTCGCGGATTCGGTCGAGGTTTTGCGACTCGATATTGCAGTTTTGGGTTTTCGTCATAATGTTTGCGTTGCAGCTGCGGTTTGCGTAACTGTTGCTCTAACTGCCTTTATTTATGACGCCCGTTTGAAAACTGTTCCCGTCTGCTGCGGACTTGTTAGTCAAATATATAATTAAACAAATATGTATTTTATCTTTATGACGCTCTTCCGTATTTAATAACACAAATAGAGAACGCAGATAGTTATTTTATTCTGTTTATTTAATGCTAACAGTTTGAATGGCTAGAGAATGATAAAACTGGTTAAATACAACGACAGATATATGTAAAAGTAATGGTTGTTACAACATGCCGTATTCTTAAAAGATATCACAAAAAGACTTATTACTAAAGTCTAAAAAAATGGTAATACAGGAATACGGAGATGCACGCGGTGAATTTAAAGAGCATCTATCGCAAAGAGATTTTGAAGAAACAATTAAACCGTAATATTGAAAGTTAAATTTATGTTAGCCGTCAATATGAAGAAAGCATTGGTCAGTTAAGAAATGTAGAACATTTAACTGTAACTCACAATACATTATCATCGACCGTTACTTTATTGCATATTGAAAACAAGCATGCTGCGAAACACGAAGGCACGGGCGCTATCCGACTCGAAGGACCATCGGCATCGGCCTCCTGCCGGGGGCGTGCCGACGATAACTCATCTGCCTTCGCTCCGAACATGTGTTGGCAAGAAATATCGGCGATAGCACCGAGTGAACGATCCACACTCCGAATTAAACGAATATTTTGCAATATAATTATATCTGAACATTGCCGATAACTTTAATGTTCATAAGATAATATTCTGAATTGTTTTATTATAATCGAAACAGAACCTTTTTACATTTAAAATAACATTAACATTGTCCATATAAGATATGAAATTCAATCTATTTCAGATTCTACTGCTTTCACTGATATCTTTAGGACAACAGATAAACAAAAAGAATGTTAAAAATCACTACAAAACGAGCCATCTACTGCCATATTAGATTCTTAACTTAACCGTATTGTTAATGAAAAGTGATTTGGTTTTACTATCTCTGTTGGCTTGAATTTGGTTAAGATCAATTTTGGATAATATGCTAGTGATGAAAGTATTAGATAGAACAAGAAAATAGAAACCGTATTTTAATAGTAGAATGTTTTAATATTGGCCACTTCAATTATTAAAATAGCCCGTTATATAAAGCATTCACAATCGTGCGGAAATTGCTAAAGGCAACGTGCCTAACAACCTATCAATGAAGAATACACCAAACACTTGCAACTAAATTTAATTTCATTACTCGTTGCATTTCTGCGATTGTGATTTTCATTGCAATTGAGACTTTACTTTTATAAAAATAAAGTCTAAAATTGGACGAGACACTAGTGAACCGAGATTGCCGTGTGCATTAACGTTCAACCGACCAACACTCGACCTGTGACCTCTTGCTAAAATAAATTTAAATGGCCAACGCTACTGGCGCACCCATCCATATGTTTAATTGCGAAAACTGATTCTTTGGAAATACCCTCAATGAGACGATTTAATATACTAACAGAGAAGATTTCTATTATATTTCTAATATCCAGGGGTTATTATTTAATTTGAGGATCTATTATTTAAATTAAATTCATTGTTGTAAAATTTTTATACTTGTTATCACTGTTTATCACAATATCCGTTGCCATATAACAATATTTTGCTCAAAATAACAAGGTATTTTATGTGATTCCGCCCACGTCACATGATATTCTCTCTCAGACACAGAAGTCAAACTCTCAAACGGATTTGAGAAGGGATTGTCTCTGCGATAATACTGTCAGGTTACGCAGTTCAATTCAATCAACTTGACATTTTCTGGTATAAAGTGTCCCAGATATCCCGACTGTCAAACTGACGGAATTATCTCTTTGGGAACATGATTTTCTCAATCACAAAGAACAAGATTATGATTCTGTCAATATTCAATATTGATCAAAATAGAAACCCAAAATGCTATTTCGTATCCAGTAAAATTTACTTGACATTTCTAATCCAATAAACTATAGGGAGTTACTTCCTTACGTACCTCACCTGTTATATTAATATATCTGGCTGAAGTTTACCAAAATACTTCTAATAATACAGTCCATCACCCGGTACCCCGGAAGTTTTCCACTTATTATTTGTTCCTGATTCTTAACACTTTCTCACGGCTATTGAGCGGTCATAACTTTTGGTAATATAGTTTGCACGCACGTTAACTTAATATCAATTGCATTCATGATTTTCATTATCAACAAATATGAAATAAATAATAATACTTAGAAAGGGGCAAACGACCGGCGGGTACACCGTCGCCCATGGATACCTGCAACACCAGAGGAAGTGCTGATGCTTTGCCGGCCTTTAAGGAAATGATGCGCTCGCTTCTTGAAGGACCCTAAGTCGTACTGGTTTGCAAATATCGCCGAGGACAGACCGTTCCACAGCGCGGCTGTGCGTGGCAGGAAATTTCGCGAGAACCACATTGTGGAGGAATGCCAGCCATATAGGTGGTATGGGTGATACCTGGCGGTCTGTCATGTCGTCCGATGACGAAATTCTGCGGCAGGAATCGTTTCAAACAGTTCTTCGGAACATTCCCCGTTGTATAAACGGTAAAAATGCAGAGGGAACTAACGTCCCTCTGCAAGGCCAAAGTTCTCACGCATCATAATACTTCTGGAAAAAATCACGTACCATTCATTCAATTTTATGGAGTCATATTTAAACAGTTATACTAAGAAAGAAATGGAGAGAAATATACTCAACCAAAATGCAACATAAAATTACAAATAAACTACTCTAGTTTCTTTGAAAAACGTTTCTGTAAAATTCTTTATAAAAAAAATATTAGTAAAATTTACTAACGTAATGTATTAAGTAATTCTAAACTTAATATCATATAGCTAAATTGAAATTGGTTAGGAAGTAGTGCATCTTATTTTCAAGTAACGGGACCTCTTCTTCTCACTATCTAGTTTCATATTATAGAGAAACAAATAAATTAAGTTTAGTGTTGTAGATACTAAATATCTCAGTAAAAGATCTTTTAAAGTCTAAAACACGGCTCCTAGACAAAAAACTTAAATAAAACAAAACCAAGCGACTACAGTTGAATAAAAATCACGATTCTCGCTTGTATTCGTGCCTTACAATCGGACTTATTAAGCTATACATTTATTCATAAGCGGAGCGGAATAAATAGATTTAGAAAATGGTTAATAAGATTTGGAATGTGGTTTATATTAATATTACGATTTCGCATTATATACGCGATAAGCATGCCTACAAGGGCATCGTAAAATTATCATATTTGTTTACATATCATTTAATTATTGTTAACGCTCTTTAACGAATGAGACAAATACGAAGCAAACTGAAGGAGAGAAAGTTAAGTAAATTAACTTCATCATATAATTATCATTTGTATTTCCATACGGTTTTATATAGTTTATATTAGTTTTTTTAATAATTTAAACTAATCCAACCGTAAGCTATTATCATCGAAATTTGAACATGATTTCAGGCTGTGTCCTATATTTACTTGCCCGCTCCGCATCACAGCTTGGTCGCAGTGCAATACAAAGTAGAGATTCTCTGAAGCTACCAAGTTTTGTCGTCTGTTAGCTTTACCTCCACTTGATACAATTGCAGCTCCATTTACGTCTCTTTATATAGTTTCTGAATAAGACAATGTTGTTTCTGGTGTTAAGTTCTGCAGATACTTTAAGTTGTGCAAAAAGTTATAACGACTGAAACAACTTACATATTAACTTCATTTTCACGTGTAAGCCCCCTTACTACACCTTACTATAATATTATTGTACCGCATCATTATGACCATATTAATCAGAATGATTATAGTTCTCTCTATAATAATAATGGTTCTATGAAAGATGATACATTTTTTAACCCTTGGTAAAATTTGTAATCTCATTGGTTCAAGTTGACTTGCTATCGACAGTCAGAAGACGGACGAACGGATTCATAATGCAAGAAGTTTATAAAAGGATTTATGATACAGGTAATACATCTCCTTCTCGGTAGAGAAGGTAACAAAGCGTTCAACTGATGTTAAGTGACCGTTGCTACCCAACAGCATTCGCAACGATCACAAGAATGGCAGCCTAGCGTTGCCAAGCTCTTCGTAGGATAGAGGAGATAGTGGCAGTGAATAAGATACCGGAGATAATGGAGGAATGCCACTGCTCCCAAGGAGATGGAAGGGCGACAACACCTCGCTCATTAAACATAACGTTGATTTTAAATACGTAAATAATTCACGCTCGTATACTCGTCGTTTTACTTAAAATTTTAGTATAAAAATAATCATTTGATATTTGTAGGCATGTATCAATAATCTTGCTTAAAGGCGACAGTGATTGCTACCTCAGTATGAGGAAAACACTCCCGTCATTGATCTAGACGGATGAGCAGAGCTTACAAATTTTCATTCTACCCATTTCTTACACACTTCTACAGCTTCTAAATTAATACATAAAATGTTTATTCACTTAAAAAGGAAGCCCCGCGTTCAAGTAAACGATACAACAGTTATAAGATTTTAAGTAGCCAGATTTAGGTCTTAACTTAATGACTCTGACTTAACGACGATAGACCACTTAACAGCATTAACCGGGATTAACTTCGTGCCGTGCTTCCTCAAGTGTGGATTCAATCACGTGTCAATTACGCGGTCACTCATTAGAGCTTAACAATAAACATTAATGATACTAACTAATATTATTAATGCAAATGCGAATTTGTCTGTTTGTAACGCTTTAACACCTTAACGAATCAACCAAATATCATGAAATTTTGCACACATGTTGTCAGAGGTACAGAAAATAACGTAGTACAACCTGTAACTTCTATCCCAAAAAATAAACTCCCGAGGGATAGGAAAATAAACCTTATATAGGTTGTCATGACATTGTATGACACGCCATTACCATAGGCAACCAATAAAAACTTTTTGACGTTAACCGAAGTGTTTAAATTACTCTTACATTCTTACATTAATAACCACAATGAAATTAAATTAGGTATTTATTTATTAGTATGTCTAAATTCTGTGACCTTTTAAAAAAAGCTGATTTTAGTTTGCGTAGAGATAGTAACATCGTTACAAAATGCATTAATTAAATTAATTTGAGATTAGATTATCATCGCGAAGCTATGATTAAACCAGTACATATGTACTATTCACGCTTGTATTCTGTGAAGTCCTGATATCTTGCCGATCGAGCACGGCTTTTTCATGTAACATCTTCCACTGACGACTACTGTCATCATCTGGTCTTTCTAAAGTATATTTCTTATAAGATATAATCCTAGAAGTCAAAGGTATATTGATAAAGAGTATTATTCAATGTAGAACTACATTTTATTACAGATTTAATGACATAGTTGACCAATTCCAGAAAAGTTCACAGAAAAAAAGTTCAGGCGTACTGACCACCTCAGGCCTATGGCCACGTCATGAGAAGACCGGAGGCACACCTAACTAGAAAAGTTCTACAAATAGAATTGGGACCGAAACGCCGTAGCCAACCCTGGTTAAGTTGGATGAATGTCACCTTGCTAATATAAATTGTGTCCAGCAATGGCCCAGGACTAATGAAGGAGAGACCAGAAGAGCCAACTCCAAGTAAAAATAGGAAAAGTCCGCTTGAAGAAGAAGTTGGCACCGAAAAAAACTTTAATAATTTTACATGTAAAGGAAGAATTAACTGAGATGTTTTTTTTCCTTGCTCGTAATCAACAAATTGGTACCGGGCGTGTGTGCCAATGTCAATACAGATAATATTAGTTCAACAAACCGGCGGACTCTTGGCACCTAGATTTAAGAAAATCTTAGATAAACTTGGAAATTGAAAATTTTTGACATTTTTTTATTTCGAAGGCGATAAAAATTTAAGACCAAACAAATACAAAACCTATTTTTCCAACGATTCAAACCTTAATGTTACTGCAACCTACAATTACCATTGGTAATTCCGTTGTCCGTTTACTTTATTCTTCCATTAAAATGAAAACAAAACATGGATAACCTAAAAAACTTTATAAGACTGACAAGTCATAAGTGTAAATTAGGAAATAAGTAAGAACGAAGAAAAAGAGCATTCGTCGTATCACAAAAAATGTACCGACCGCAAATTAATTCAGTGTAATAAAGACTGCTACGTGTTCAACTGAGCAGGGCGAGGGGCGAGGGTAAGAGGAGCGAGGTACAGTTAGAAGAACAATACCTGTTTATAGTTATGATTGGTATTGCAGGCGGTAATGAAGCGGCGCCGTGACCGCGGCGGAGGTGCGCGTGACGACAATGTAGGAATTCCACGATTTTGATACACGAAGGATATATCTTTATATACTTGGTATTATACACTTTCTATCTATTATCCCAAACTCAACTACTATCCATTTCCTCCTTTCTTACAAAAAAATGTGCAACCCATACGTAAGTCTTGTGATTGTTGGTGATATGATTCGGTACCATCAATAGTCAATTTTTACAAGCCTTTATTTTCTTGATCTGTATCTAGTTAACGATTTAAGTTTCACTGGTAAACGCCCGACCGACTTCAAATTGCATTCACATAAAGAATATTAGGATATGAAAAAATAATTTTATTTTAAGATTGAAAATAACGAGACCTAGTAGTAGTAGAACACGAAGTAACAATACAAATGGGCTTTACATAACGAGAACTTCGCCTTAATAATTAAACTGCGTTTAATCTATTATTAAATGAAGACATGTTTTTAGTTCTTCACGTCGTTTTCCAACAATAATATATTTAGGCAATATTTGATAGGCATTTGGTCACACTAGTCTAAATGCAATTGCTTCATCAAATCGAGTGACGCGCACACGATGCTATAGGCACGAAAACACCAGGAAATCGACTTCATAACTAGTTTTCTGTCCCGAGGGCTACAGAGGATCGTTGTATTGCTATCTTCCGCCTGACGAAAACAAACATTGTGGAATGTTTCGTGGAAATGTTATTGTGAACTGTGAATTAAATAATACTATTATTTTATTTAATACCAACGTAGGATAACAACTGTTTAACTATTTTCTGCTAATACTTAAATTGGTAGAAATAGGACTTTTGAGTATGAGAAGTCGTAGATGTATAAATTGTGATGTTCTTAAAACACCGTTGTACGAGTCATTTTTTAAACACATTAATTTTACATCTCTCTTTTGGCCATGATATGGTACCATTGATCACAAAGATTGCAATATATGAAGAAATGAGTATGGTAATTCTGACGTGATCCAAAAGCTCGAAAAGCTTAGTTCGCCCTTTGCAAACGTGTTTAACGATTTATAAATGGGTAATAACACTATTTACCCGATTAACTTAGGTCAGCAGTTTCAAAACAGGTATTATGTTTTATATCCAAATCGAACAAACGATTTAATATACGATAAGTACAGTTACAGTGAGTATTTGCGGGAATTCAAGGATACAATTTTGCATCCCCTTTTCATATTACGTCAATTTGCGAAGACAGACTTCCCTTTTTGTTATTAAAATCTCACCTGTTCCGACAGACCGCTTTATTTGCTTCTTCGTGTACAAAGGTTTTCACCGTTAACTTACAATGTATGTACATATATGCACCCAGCTATGCATGAGTACACAGAGAATTATATATAATTGATTGTCAATCCGCTATATATCTGTACGTTCACTTACCCGATGAATATGCTTCAATAGACACTCACTGTACCGTACCAGTCCCGTGTAGGACGATATCTTAGTTAAATATGTGGTTAGGATACGTGAGAAGCTCTCTATACTTCCTAGAATGAATAGCGAACAATATAAACTTATATCATTAGGAAAACTCATTCTATGATCAATTCAATGAAACAAAGTACACTAAATAAATTTTCGTTGTCATCTACGCCTCAAATAGTGCACGTTTGAGAATTTTTGATGCTCTTCAATATTGCTTAAACATTACAACTACAGAAATTGAACTTGTTTCTATAATTAGCAACAGACCTCATCGATCCACCGCGGGACATAGGCCTTTCCAATGCTTACCGCTCTTGTCTACTTCAAGATTCAAGTTCAACTTCAAGCCAACGATAAGAAGGCTATATTACGAGAAGTAAAGGTCCAACCAATAATTTAACGATGACCGTCTCATTGCTTTATTACGTAACAAAGAAGAAGTAAGGAAGAATTTATATCGAAATTCTAGGCCGTTTAAAGTTATATAAGTTGTTATCATAATAATAGAACTTATCTGGAATCATGGTTTCCACAAAAACGAATTATTTTTATTATGGCCATTTTCCTTTAAAAAAAATCATATGGACTCCGAACTCAATTGCAATAAATATCGAGTAATGTCTCCAATTTCCGGGAACGTCCGAATAAGGTTGAAACATATGAATATATTTCATTAATAACAGATTCAATTCTTTTATTTAGATTCAGGAAAAGATAAATAAGCAACAAAAAAAATTAATAAACTTACTGGCTTAGGTAACTTGTGACCATCTTGGTCTGAAGTAATACAGTTGTCGATAGTTCAATTAGTTCACGAGGGTTTATAATAACAATACGTTCCTTAACGAGTAGCTCAACGAAGCTAAGTGATTAAAATTAGCAACCATCAGAAGTGTTACAAATGCGTTGCCAGCTTTTTTTCTGTATTGACCCTGGAAGGTAATGTTTATCGAGCTGGATTTCCGTTCCATTATAACCTCCTATAGTATCTGATTTTGAAAAATGAGGTCTTAATGGTCAGATACGCTTATTGTTCTTTTTTTTTAAACTTAACTATTGGTTCTTATAGTAAAGCGGAGTAGACTTAATGTGAGATGATAGAACCTGCGGCACCTCACTCAGCAATGAAACGCGAAACTAATATCAATACATCTTCACGCCGATATTGTGCAAGCTTGTGACGTAATACTTCACCGGTTTATTGGGCTACTGCTGTTTTTCCCCCTTTACTTGCAATCAGGTACTTACAAACAGACATCACTAATAACGAAGCCTTATACAATTCCGTAAAAAGAATATAATTATATAACAAATTGTAAGTACGATTTTCGTATCAAAAGTGAACAAAATTTATCTTCTCAAATATATTCTCTGTGAAGTAATAGATTCGATTCTGTCTTTGTACTTTTGATTAATATTGTGGTCGTAACAGCGAATCATTAATTATGTTTCTATAGGACGCAAATAAATACAATCCGAAAGTTATTTTGTGTTTCCCTCGTGAAGGGTTTTCAGAGAAAACATAGGCGGTAGGTGTTGTCAAATTGCTTAAAAATCTCATATTATATATTATTGCCCGTGGCTTCCCACGCATTCCTTTCTTATCTTACTTGCTGGAAATTTTTTGTAACTTGATTTCGCGTAACTTGGAATTACAATGTTGTACCCATGAGAATGTGTGTGCACACGTTCATGTTGATAATCTATTGAGTCGCTAAATAATTAAATCGCAACAAACAAACAAACTCATATTAACATTCATAACATTGGTTATGATTTACGCTCCAAAGAAACCATTACCTCCAATGACATTGTATGGTTTTTAATTAATTTGCATTGAACACTTTAAAGATAAAGAATCGAATCTAGGAAGCTTCTCTGTTGCTATGATAATGTTCCGGCTGCAAGAAATTTTATAACCTCAATCGTGATATATAAAGGCAATCATAAATTTGTAAGTAAAAGAATCTGTGAAAAATAACCACTTACATATAACCCACATTCCTTCCCTATCGCACAAAAAAATCGTATAAATTAGATAAAGGGCACAAAACCAGTAACTCAGGAGAGACGTCAGAAGCGTAACGACACATTTTCCACTCTAAGGAGAACCATTATGACGTCATAAAATGTTTTAAATAACGCTCGCCTGGAAACAAATTGCGGTACCCTTCGGCGGAAACTGCCGCTCGTGTGGGCCCCGAATTCCGTTATTCAGAGCCATTGGAAGTGCGTATTACGGCGTCAACTCCCCTCCCCTCCCTTCCCCTAAACAATCCTACTCCCGAAGGACTCTCGAAACGTCTGAGGGCCTCGCAGGGGCGTGCTGCGTATCAAATAATACACATCTATCGAATAGAGTGTTAGTACTTGCCTCTAAACGCTTTTGGAGAGGGCAGGTCTAAGGTTATAACCGTCTCGTCGTCGACCGTCTTTCCTCAATTGAACACATACTTGGAAAGTATTTGATTTTACCCGAACACGGATATGAACGTCGGTAAAAGAGAGGAGCGATGTTATAATAGAAACTAGCTCTTGCCCGTGGCTTTGCTATTCGTTTCTCATTTGAAATTTTTGTAAGTTGATTCCGTATAAAATAATGTCGAATTATAGGTAACATTAAAATGGCACCCGATGTTGTTAATTAAGGTTTTATGTACCTCGGAAACAGTTTTATTCTGATGATAAAAGGCAAGTAAGTAACCCATGTCATTCTCTGGACCCCAGTCAATGTGTGTGCAAAATTTCATGATGATCGATTGTGTGGTTAAGGAATTAAAGCGTTACAGATAAACAAACTCACATTCGCATTTATAACATTAGTTAGGACAATAAAAACAACAATAAATTGACAGGAAAGCAGACAACAATACAGGCAAAAATAACTCAACACTGAATGATAATAAAACGATAATTCGATTCACGTGAAATTGTATAAACGTATAATTAAATGCTTTACATCCTCTCTTATAGGCAGACATTAACATATATTACATTAAGCCGCGTTCATCGGGCCTTAATTCGCAATTTAACTTCGTGAAAAAAGGGAAGGAAATTCTAAAATTAGATTTCATTGGAAATTTTTTATGACATAAAAACATGAACGTTTACGAGCCGGTCGTGTTGTTAGGCGAGATTAAACTCTCGCCTCTAACAGTATTTTAAAAATTTAACGGTTTATTAAAAAAACATCGGCCCAGGGGTGTGTGTTCGGGTACAGTGTGGAATTTTTCGGGCGAAAAATTCCCCGTGTGAAACCGCACTACAACCGTGATAGTTGTAATGGAATTAAAAATTGTATCCGTGGAATTATTTCTTTGCTTTTTAATTTAGAGAAAGTAAAAAAAAATAACATTACTTTTAACCACATTAGCTTGTACTGTAATACCTCACCACAAGATAATATTTCAAATAAGCTGCTTTAAGATAAGAATTGGCATTAAGAGAGTTTAAAGTATCAGATCATAGTTTGATAACTAATCAAGAGCTGCATAGATTAGGTTAGGCAGAACGTTCGTTCCAGCGACTTGGGAAACAAAATTTTACTCAGTTAAGAATCAGACTTAGGAAAGAGAAGAACACCTTCTACTCCATTTAACATAACATATGAACATCCGTGATCATAGTCGTCCCGCTTAATCTAGAGATTTAAGAAATAAACAAACAAAAATGTGAAAACAAAAACTGTATTTTACACATTTACATGTAATCCTGGTTAATCCTCTTGTTTGGAAATCGAATTTGTAACATTTTATCGAAACTTTTTTGTATAAATTAACAAATTAAAAATAATTAATGAGATTAATACAAAATTGGATAAAATACCTGTAACTGTTCAGTTATGAGGTCACTTTCATACAAATTACGTACCTGAAATCAAAGAAAATAGTTGAGTTTGTTATATATAGGTCCTAGTCGACGTAGGTATGTATATGAAACTAAAAACGAAAATATTTATTAGAAATTAGCGACCCGCCCCGGCTTCGCACGGGGTACATTCTCCGAAACTCTTTCCTCTAAGCTTTCATTCTATATGAGACTATCTGACCCGGCCAACACTATATTAACTGTATATAATTTTGTATTAATTGATTCAGTCATTTCATCAGAGATAACGTCACAAACAGAAAATGTATGAGAAAAAGCGTTTTATAGTGTTTCTGCTATTCGAATATACAAATCCAACGATAGACCTTTATAGAATTTATTGAAATTTCAAGTGACATTCACATAATTTATCCATATTTTCATTTCAGTTTTTTTTAATACAGCTTTTTTAAATTTCCGAACAAGGATACATAATTACCATAGAACAAATTAATATTTTACACTACGAATATTTTATGAGGATGTAAAAATACAAGGACACTTAGTCTACGTGAAATACGGCTGGAAAATTAAATTATTCATCATAAAGGTCGAGCACCATGCAAAACCAGGTGAAAATTAATATTTTATATCGTAAATAATTTTCGCAAAATTTTACCCATCGTAAACAGTTTTAACCACTAATAAATTTGCTCCGTAAGAGGTATTTTCGACGCAATGCTAACGCATAGACGTACGTATATAGGATAAATTCACGTATCCGACACATACACATATTTTTATGAAAATGAAACAAACGGTACACTTTATACTAAGGAAACAAGGAATAGTTATGTTGCAAGGTCTTATATAAGATTTAGAAAGGGTCGGGAGGGAAGATTTAAATTGATTTAGGGTTTTTGATCTTAGTATTCGATCTGTACTTTCTATTATATTAACTATAAATAAACCGTAACCTAGATGGGTAGGCACAGATAATGGATTTCGATTTAGCACAGTGGCTTCTTACATACGTCATCATACATATACATGCTTGTAGATATAGCGTACTCCTATACCTTTCTCAAGTTTAATCACAACATCCTGTCTCAAGCCACACTTTTGCATTAAACAAATTACATCTTAGAATTAAGATAGTACACAAATATTAAACCTAAGACATGTTACATTCGGTAACGTTTCCCCTCTATAAACTTCGACCCTCTCTAGCGTTATGACCGAATTAGATAACGGGTCGCGCAGGCACCTAAACAATTTCCATATGAGGACACCGATATCATCAACAATCCTCGGAATAACATTATTACTTCGGTGGATTTATATATTGTTTAACGTCTGATACAGAGTCAGTTTTGATTAACCTCACTATTATCTGTGTGGTGTTTTGACGTTTGCTCGGGTTACGGCTTTGCCTTTGTGATGGGCTTTGTATCAATATACATAGATATTTAGTATGTAGCAACGGGAATTTATGTTTCATACAATGTCCCATCCCATGACTCCTAATTTTGGAGCAAAGATGTAGAATTTAAATCAACAACAGCTTTTGCACAAATAGGCAGGTTTAACCGAGATAGTACGAACGAGCAACGCTTTCCTTCAAAGCGTTAAATGTGTACTGCGAGAACCCAACATAAGACGAACAGTAGCATACATTTAGGGAATAATGCACGTCTTCTTACTTAAAAGTGACGTTTTACCTTGAAAACTGATGATTATTTTTTCCTTGTAATAAATATTATAATAATGATAGAATAGTCTATTATTTTGAATACTAAGTAAATCTAAACAATTCACTCAAGAATAAAGTGTTTTAATTAGTAGAAAATGGTGCCGAGTAAATGCCAAGTTTTGTAGCGGACAAAACGCATTGCGAGACTTGGCTTTTTTACATTTTATGTTTTCGATGGGAGTCAATTTACAATTAACATTTGAAACAGTTTCAGTGATGTTGGATCGTATGTTACTTCTGTTAAAATTATAATAATAAATCAGTCTTTTTTGTTATGTTTCCCCACTGGATGGACACAGGCCTCCTTTCAACAGAGGGAAGGGGCCGTTATCCGCCAATGTGCCCCAGTGCGGGTTGTTGGATATCACATATGTTCGAATTTGATGGTTCTAAGACATGCCGGTGTCACGATGTTTTCCTTCACCGTTTTTTGGAGCAGTGGTGATGAAATAAATTACACAAAGTTTTTGACAGTTTTTTTACACAAAGGTTGGAACCCGCGACCTACACGTACGACCTATGCCACTGGGCCACCAGTGCTCTCAAATCTGGTTAAATTTATAAAATATATTTGAAATGAAATCAAACACGAGACACAACCCACGTACTAAAAATTGCGATTATTTTAAAACCTGATACAAAATACCAATCAAATTATACGTCGAAAACATCAACATTGTAATGACCGGTATGTCGCCGGTATTCCTGTTACAAAATTCGATAACATTTTCCAAAACTATTTGGATTGTTTGCATAAATAACATAGTAAATTGTTAAATGAGGACATCTATTCTATTCTATTTATTTGTAATCTGACTTGCAAACTAGATCCAGCATGGATGTGAATATGAATGGAATGTTTTTATTTAAATAAAATATTTATAGCAAGGATCGAGGTCAAGCATTTTCGAATATAAATGAGATGACATGCTGATGATAAGACATGCTCCTACAAACAAGCGTTGAGATAACATCTTATTTTTTAATATATTATAAAATACCTTAACTTTTTAACAGTAGATGTATATATAGGATTGTATTTGTATCTAATTTCAAATCCATAATCTGCCTTTCGTATCGGGTAAAGTTGTGAGCTCTTATTTATATACTAGCTGTTGCCCGCTGATTCGTTTGCATTCCTTTCTCATTTTCTGCGCTCCGAATTGTTGTAAGATGTTTCCGCGTATAGTAATTTCAAATCGTAATCGTAAAATTATAAGTTACATGTGCCAAACATTTGTTATTGAAACGTGAAATATTACCATATTGTTAATTAAGGTTTTATATACCTCGGGAACAGTTTAATTTCGGGATTTAAGGTAAATACCCCATGTCATTTTCTGTACCCCTGACAATGTGTTTGCTAAATTTCATGAGGATCTGTTGAGTCATTAAGGTGTGTAAAGCTTAACAAACAAACCCACATTCTCATTTATAATATTAGTTGAAATAAATTGTATCAACTGATAAAACATGACATCTGAAAATGATGCCGGTCTTTTAAAGTTCCTTCTTTTTGTTAGTAAAAAATAATACGTTTAATATATAAATGCACTAATTACTAATGTTACTACTACTTTTTATTGAATTTAAACAATATTCAAGCGGAAAGTCACCATTTTCCCTTCCACCTCTTCTATAAAAAACCTGAGCAGCATCGTACAAGAGCTTGGCGATACATCAACTGTTAACAATCTGTCGATCGGAGTGACACGAGCGACAATTACCGGCCGTAGCGGGCGGCTGAACAATTGTTGATCTCTTACAGGCCCCGGTTGAAGAATACTCGTAAACTCAATTGGGTCTCCGTGTAGAGAGCGCTTCTCAAACTTTACAAAAAACATTTTTCTTTGTTTTATTTTAAGTTTAAAATGGAATAAAGCAATACTTCTAAAGAATCAAACGCAATTTATGTATGTTTTGTTGATACTGGCTATCCGTCTCATAGTTCATGATTTAATTTCTTAATTATTAAAAACTATAAAATTATTATAACTTCCGTGGGACATTAGATACTAAATAAGTAATTAAAATTGGCTCAACTCGGATAAACTAAATTAAAAACTCAAATTATATAAGGTACTTTTCTCCTTGACTAAAACAAAACGTTTTAGACGTCCGTTGTATAAGATGGTAGCCCACATCAAGGATTTAGTAATAACAGTCAACGCATTTTAAAAATCTGATCTAATCTATTACACTATAGTTCACGTGCGTGAATTCTCTTAATTGCTCTTTCATAAATCAAATTCCTTTAAAATCGAAAGCCACAGTTTGAGATGCCCTGAGCGCGGCACTTAAACGGCATGTGCGTGCCGTGATTGACCGGAATTGACCAACACTGTCTCCGATCACAACTAATCGACACGGGTCGTCAGACTTTATTGCTCACGCGTCGAACGAGGACAAAACGTATCTAATTGCGTTTGTAAAGAAAAAAGTGGATCGTTACGAAAGTATTTAGATTTTTTTTATTAAACAACAACATAAAAAAGTGTTTTGGTATTAATTAAATACAAATGAATTTATCTATACGATCAAAACCAACACACTAATAGGTTTGAGTATATTAAAATGCAAAATATTGGGTAGTCGGTGGTCGCTGCCATTCGACTATAGCTAAATATTAATATATTTAGCTCATTCGACTATAGCTAAA
>JWHW01033672.1:58886-89946 GCA_000931545.1 Papilio glaucus | reverse complement strand
TAATATTCCGTATTACACAAGATTTAGTTTTTGGCGGTATAAGACAAACGAGCAAGCGGCACAACTTATACAAAGTGCTTAGCCATCACCGTTACTAATCAAAATTGAAAATCATATTAAGAAAAAAATCACGCACCTATACTGTAAGTTTAAACGAACCATTCGTGTAAGGAAGAAAGAAAATACTTTATTGTTGCAACTACACTCAACTACATTAAATTACATATATTAGCTACTTTAAGAAAATAAAAATATATCAGCCTTATGTAGCTGATATATTTTAAAATAAAACAAGATATTTTTAGTGTAGGAACTGGTGCGATTGACTACCACTACACTATTCTGGTTCCCAGTTTCATGACATAGTTATTAAGTGTTTGCTACTATTACTAAATTATTGGGTTTATAGTTTGATTCATAAATAAATATGCGTTCACGCTCGTAATCCATAGGAGTAGGCAGAAATCATGGATTTAGATTTAGCGCGATCGCAACACAACTCTCATCTACATCCATACATCTACAACACAACCTGTACATGTCCGTCGATTACTCCTTACATCGCTCGTCTTTAGTATATCAGTAATCAGATTAAATTCCCTTAGTTCCTTTTATTTCTTCTTCTTTCTACTTCGACACAAAATATCTACCCGTAAAAAGTTATTTTAAAAAATTGAAATTAAATGAAGACTCGGGTCACTTGCATGTAGCATACAAAAATACTAAACTTAAAATAATGCGCACGTCGAAAACAAGGTATGAATAATTTAAGCCGCATATTTAACATAGCTTACTCATACACATTCTTATATAGTTCTGTTCTTGAAGACTGCGTAACATAAGTGTTTATATATAAAAATGGTATCCTATTTTAGCCTACAGTTATAATGAAAAAAAAAAAAAACTCAGAATCTCATTTGATTGGTGAATGTTAACAAAAAGATAACTATTTTTAGCGACTGTACATGCTACGTTATATTTTTATAAACACTATTTTCTTAGCGACTGTACAAGCGAGACGGTTCATACTATGTTGACATATTCACGGTCTGATTCAAATAGAAACTATCAGTTTTGCTATGGAAATTATAATATAATATATATTATGTGGACAAATAGAGAGATGTTTAACTATTGTCCGAAGTTATGCATCTCTAATAACATTTAGATAGATAACATATCTTACATGGAATAAAATATAGATAATATATTCACTAAACGAAACGCAAATAATTATATAATGAATGAATATGCTTTTGACTGATAAATTGAGTTAGTTTTGTTCAATTGCGGGTGAGCTGAAATGTTGCATAATAGTTATTTTAGCCTATAGGTTTAGAATCGAAAATCCACGATGCCGAAACTTAAGTGTAAGGATTTCTAGTAATCCGATTACCATTTGAATAATCAAAATGGAGATCAAAAGTCAAGAAGGCTACAATAAATAAAAAAAATCAAATATCCCATTAAGGTCATCTGCTTTGCAAAACAAAAGTCAACAAATAACTCAAGAGTACAATCGTAAAACATTGCACTCAATACAGGAATAAACAAAAACGTCGTGGACATTTGGAGCTACCATTAATTCGGCCTGCGAGGTGAGTTCGACAGGAGAACGCCGGTCGCCGGTACGGGGCCGGTTGATATATAAAAATGACGGTACGTGAGCATTGTTTTCGCTACGAGATAATCCCATTAGGCGGGTTACCGAGAGGCAGGGCCGCCGCGATTAATCTCCATCTGGACGGAACAGTGTGAGGGTGCAAGTTATAAACGCAACGCATTGAAAATAAATGTAATACGCAAATTTATTTCGTGTTCTTTACCAGTCACGGTAAATTGAATTGATGTATTTTATTCATCAGAGGATGGAGTAACAGCTGCTAGAATTTTTGTCGGAAAAGAGACATGTCAAATAAGTAAAAGAAAAGGAGGGAAGGCAGGGGATTCTTCTTCGTACAGTAAGCAGCCACGATAAATATTGCATATTATTATATTACATAGATCTTCGGAAATAGACAATCTGTTAATTTTACTTCGTAAAGCTTCATCTCTGTCGCACAAGGCGTCCACAGTCACATAGTAACTGATATTAGCAGATTGTCATTTTCCACAGTGCAACATTAATGCGATACATAAAACGCGGAGATAATCAGACGAAACGGTAAAAGCTGCAGAAACCAGACTTAATTAACAATGACTTAAAAATAAATAAAAAATATAATATCATGTGATTGTTATACGAAATTTCAAACTATTTTTATGATGAAGATCTGTTCAAATTTGTTTTCAAAGATGTAAAAAAAGCTAGACACTTGTGGCACCACCTAACAATAATTAGATTATAAAGAATAATTAAAACTAAGAAATATTAAATTGTCAATATCTATGTATTTCAAAATTTTGCTCCCTCTAAGAAGGTACAAGTCCTACCTTATGCTAGAAACGGTTTCAATACTATTTTCTTATACTTTTAAAACACATCTGTGTTTTTCAGGAACGCTACATTTAATGCGTATAAATATAAAAGTGAAACATCACATCGCTCGTCACTTGTACCGCACTATAAATTTCCAAGTCTCGGGACAAATGATGACATGCAATACACACAGACAAGCTCTTGGAACATATCGACCGCCCGATGACCGCGCGGACCGTTAGATGGTCAGTGATAAATTAATCAACTTCCGAGACCGCCACAATCACTACTTTTTAGTCACGCTTTCTAAAACGTATTACGTTCACACAGGAAATTATATAAAAAAGCGTATTTCAAAATTTACGTATGTTTACAATTAAATTCTAATGCAAGAGTAAATAGACAGGAAATTAAGAAAAAAAGTCTGTATTATTTCCGAATGTGATGATTATCTTCGAGCTCATAATGTTTTTTTTATCCGTCTGACTGAGGAGGGTAATTATTTTCGCGACTAGGTACGTTTTTCCATTGTAACATCCTGTAGCCAAAAGGGCGTGACCGATTTTGAAGTGTCATGCGAACCGTATTCAACCCCGGAGTGTCACAGGGTATATTTTCATTCGGTTTAAATAAATGTGCGCTCACGCCCGTAACCCAGAGAGGTAGGCAAAAATCATGAATTTCCATCTCACGCGATCCTGGCACACCTTTCTCGCGTTTTCTACATTCATACATCTACGCATACATGCTCGTCGGTTATGGGTGCGTCTTTTGTATTTTTAGTAAGCCGCTAATTTGATCGATATAAGTTTTCCTGGGGCGTCCCCTACCAACACTGCCACTCACTTTTTCAACGTAAATTTGTTTCGTTATTCTCTCTTCATTCATCTTTTTAACATGCACGAACCTCCGAAGTATACCTTTCTCAATTCTAGTCACAACATTACTTTTCCCTTATAATGTTATTCGGTTTAAATGATTTTTTAAATTAGCTATTGATTGTTTGGCTTATTTATTATTTCACTTATCTTGTATTTAACTCGTCTGTGCTTGTTGTGTGTGCGTGCTACATTAACTCACTTTCGAAAACTTTTCTTTTTTGATCTTTTATAAACAATTGCCAATCTATCAGAATCCTATTTTTGTTGCTTTTAATTTATTTAATACAACAAAAACAATTAATCACAAATTACCAGATTTTTATCTAATTTATCTCATTAAATACAATTTTCAAACAAACGTACCTGCAAACAAATTGAAACGTATTAGTACAAAAACTGATAGGTGTGAAGTAAAAAAAAGAAAATATAATAATAAGACAAATACTTTAATACAACGTAATCGAATTTAAATAAGGAATCCTAAAGGTCGTCGCCAGGTGGGGCTTAAACAAACTGAACCTATGACTACGTGTTCATGATAATAACAAATTAAAATTAGATTAGTTATAATAATCATTTATTGAGGTGTTGCGATAAAATAGATTGAAGTTGTATTTATTGACATGATGAAAGTCATCAGGCACGTTAATATCGAATGCATTCATAATTAAAACGTATATAATCTGTTTTCCGATAGGATCTGTGTCGCGAGCGGACGTTCAACAATATCGCTCCGGGATTAAATGACTGTTTATCACGAGCCACCAAATTACCACGCGAATTATTTAGCGGCGGACAGCATTGCTGACGTTTAAATCTTCGCCAACGATCGATCCGAACTATGATTACGTATCGGCTCGATTGCTTATTAACTTACCAATATTAAACAGTTTATAATATACCAAAAGACTTTAGTTTAGTTTAGTGGTCCTAGAATGAAGGCTACGTACAAATCGCTTCATAAGTAGGTGAATTGAATAAGGACGGGCAGGGACCGATCTTTGTGGCGACTAATGGAGGCCTACGCCCAGCCAGCAATCTTTGTTGCCTGGAATGGAAGGTAATAGTACAGATACATCTTTATGATAAGTAACGCAAACATAGAGGCATTATTAAATACAAATGATTGCTAATCGCAAAAGAAAAGTTTTAACTGTAAAAGGCGACGTACAATTTTGGTAAACGCCACCTATACTTACATCTCATTCCTATCTGAATTAAAGAGAATCATTGCCAATATGCAATAAATCTTTGTCATTTCAATAGAAGATGTTCTAGAATATGTTATTTTAGCCGCACTTCGTAAACAGCTTTCATTAAAACAATACGCTATCGAGTGATCATAAAACTTCATTACTGCGAAATAAATAATACCAGAGGCACATAAGCGTGCACAATAAATATTTAAAGACATTATCCGCGCGATCGCGCACCGGTTGTAAGTAAACCACTGCATGGACACAACGTTTCGTGCATTTAAAAATGCACGTTACAATTTTTTTCGAAGTACCTACAACGCGGCGAGTCGTTGAAACAAGTCGTAAATACGAGGCGAGATGTGAGCTCGCACGCAATGTTTAAAACGCGAACCGATGCCAATAAAGCTAATTATAAAAGTATTTAAAAGCTAAAAATGCCAGGCTGCCTCTTAAACGGCGCGGTACCCACTCCGCGGTCTGTGGGTCGGTTGCGGGTGAGGGATAAAATTCGTACAACAATGGCGGGCCACGAGATAGACATAGGTTCCGTACATCGCGGTTTTTCTATATAAAAAAGTAAATTGCTACTTATATATATCATAGGAATAAAGGCTGTTAAACTAGAAATTATTTGAACAGTCGTAATTTTGATGAACAATACATACATATTACACTTTAATTGAACAAAAAACAATAATTAACAGAAGCATGAGCGTTTAACAATCATAATCGATCAAAAGATCTAGGTTTAACTTCATTCATGTGATCAACAAAAGTTCATGTTGAGTTTCAGATATGTAATTGTTACATTATCCTATCTACTACTGTATCTAAAAATAATTTAAATATTACAAGAGCCTAAAGTCAAATGTACAGCGCTACAGTTGTACTTTAAGGGTGGTAGATGAACTTCACATGTAGTCATTATACTTGCGCGCAGAACTTGACCAATTATTCAAGCGATAAAGGCTCGCTTAACTTAACAAATAGGCGGTCTGCGAAGATAAGTGAATTTCATGGGCGCCTAAGAGAAGTTTAGCGACTTAAATTTGCTTTAAAGCTAATTAAAGTGAATATTAAATATTGAACTCTAATCGAAATTGTCCCTTCTCGGTAACACAGTAACAATATAATATAAAACCTTTTTCCAATACATCAACAATTGTCAGAATATGATTTACTTTTGCTAATTACTTTAGTTTATTAAATAGAAAAAAATCAAAAAGGGTTTACTAAAACATCACGCAGAACCCTAAAAAAGAACGGACAAAAATCGTTACAAAACGGAATTCTGTTCCAATGTATAATAAGCACTATATAAAAGTATCAATAACAACTCTTAAGACTTAAAAAAAAATAAGTTTACAAATCGCTCGACTAATAGACGTATTTATTACAACACGGTGTAACGGAAGGTATTGAAAAAAAAACCACTAACGTTTAACGAGCAGCTTGCAGAGCATAAAGTAGCCTAGATGCATTTAACCACAACCGTACAGTTTGTTCATACACGTTATTCAATATGGTTTAAGTTTTATTGGTTTTGGGAATTTATGGACAAGGATCCGATTACTAATTAAAAAGTTTACACTGCACACCGACTACTGATAGTGCCGCAATATAAATCTTGGTGTTGGTGATATTTTAACTATCTCCTAGCCAGCAGTTACTACTTATAATTTATTTTCTACACCTTCAAGTTTATGTTTACGGTTCAAATATCAAATTTCTAGTTTATGCGTGCCACTGTAAAAGTCTACTATTCAAAGAAATAAGATCACAACACGACATGTCATTAAAGGGTAACTATCGAGATAAAAATTCTCAGATTCAACAAAAACTTTGACTTATGAGCAGATGGAGCACAACTGAAGCCGCTAGCTTCAGAAGACTCGGCACCGATCTGAATGGTGACAGTCAGGGGAGGTCTGTACCCAGTTTTAATTAAGGCTAACAGTGAAATGTGTTTATGATTTTTATATTATCCGGTGTACGATGATTGAGGTGCCAGAGGCCTAATTCTACTCCTCTTCTTCTTTTCTAATGAGGAAAGCATAAGGGATTTGATGGGGGAGGGGATAAATAGGAAAAGGAAATTAAAAAATAATCTGTTCGTCCCCTCCTCTCTTAATTAATGTTAGACAACGCAACTACAACTCTCTTGTTGCCGATGAATATGGTTAGCGGTCATTTCAAATTGAATGGACCGCCATCATTAGCCATTTTCTTCTATAAAAATATTATTTTCCAACAGACCATTTAACGGTCGGCTAGATTAAATTGACGTGAACAAGTTCTGACAAATACCAACATTG
The DNA here is from genome assembly GCA_000931545.1 of Papilio glaucus. Lineage (NCBI taxonomy): Eukaryota > Metazoa > Arthropoda > Insecta > Lepidoptera > Papilionidae > Papilio > Papilio glaucus. The sequence continues at coordinate 83,132 of JWHW01033672.1, read as the reverse complement.
AACAAGTAAACATGAACACGGAAATACGCAGAATCCCCAGGACGTGTGATTCCATCGTGTGATCGCTTTACGTCCAAATGCGTGTAAAATTGAGGAGAGATTGCTTCGCACGACGACCGAGCAACGGTTATGTAGAGTCAAAAGCAAGCAGGGGCCGAGTGTCACACCGTAGGTCGTTGCTGGAGATTTATTTTAATGTTGGCAATATCAGAGAATGCAGTACTATTGCTAGCTATTAAAAATATAGCGGATAGATTCATTTACACCGATGTCGAAGACAGCGTGACTAAGGAGGGGGAGTTAGGTGCATGCATCATGTTAGGTATGTACATATTTATATTGTAACAGCACAAATAGGAAATACAATCTCAACTATTTTGGACTGCAACTTTTATTAATCTTTAGCTATATCTTTAAAATACCTATTATGGAATAGAGAGGAAGAATGTATATCTTCCGACGAAGATGTACTCTATAATGCTGTGTTACACCCCATATGTAATGTTCGTTGACAGGTCACAGAATTTAGAAATATTTTATGTCAAACAATATCCCGGAAAAAACAATTTTGTACAGTAAACGTTCTACCCTGAGATATATTGATGGTACATTAGCTCGTATGCTTAATGATTTAATGTTTGGTTTCCTATAGCTTCCCAAGGTTAGTCGTAACAACTATAAAAGAAAAGATAATCCATCAACACGAAAAGGCAATATGTGTTATTTGTAATGGATTAACTGATGGACGTATTTTGAGACTTCTTTTACCACTAGAAGAAACCTACGTAATCCAAACGTAACACAGTGCAACATTGAAATTGAGCCGGGCGACGCCGTACACCATATCCACGCCGTACCCTCTTAAAATATTTGTTCCATTTTGATCATGTTGGTACATTGTAACGCACGCCAAGCTTAATGCCTTTTATCACGTATGAACGCAAAATTTGATACAATATTCGCGTGAGTCGCGGCCCTAACCGCCTCGCCTAAATGGATTCCGAGATGAAACCTGCGATTTAATAGCAAATCCTGATAGCCAATTCCATTTTCAATTCCTCTTCAGTAAAGCGTTCATTAAGACTTGTTTTCCTTGTGTAGGCATGCATATCCCTCGTTTATTCTTTTCTTTTAATTGTTTTGAGGAAACTGAAAAAGTCCTTTACCTGATGTTGAATTGTCCTGAGCATCATCATCAAGAGATGTCTATGCGTTGCCGGCCTTTGAAATTTTTCATCAAGGTTTAAAAATTCGGAACAGTTCTCACAAACACTGAACTTGAACAAGGCACTGAATAAGTTTTCCGGTAGGATTTTGATATCTTATTGCCTATATGACTTTGAGGAACGACGACTACTTCTCAAGTACTTAAATTGAAAAATCTCTGCTGTCTGAAGAGAGTGGTTACATAATTCGATAACCTGTATATATTATTGTACATAAATTAAAACAAAAGCATATCAAAAGATCCGAAATCCAAATCAACGTCTCAAGATTTGAAGGCATATTGCTTGATCGTTATTTCTAGAACAAAACATTATAAAAGCCGCAAGCAAAGTTACTGTAAGGTACGAGATCTCGTGTTGAACATGTAAATCCTCAAAAAGTATAATTCATAGCTTACGGGGGGCCGTGGCCTGTCCACAACTTATGCATATTACATACGCTTTGGAAATCTTGACGGGCGAGGATCTTCGCCGCCCTCAAGTGTTATATCTGTAATTTAATTCGAACAAGACCCAAATAAAAATAAACGCCCGCCGGTGAACATAAATTTCCCAGCGTGAAGGGTGCTTCCTCACATAAATATAATCCAGGAGGTATACGTCATAAACGTCCATTGCTTGTCGTCGCGTTATTTTCTTTATTCATTTATATACTGAAGGGATATCTATGTAGTATACGTCATAGAAGGTGTCCTCCAACTAAGGTCTTAGTGGTGATCCTTGGGAGAGACCAATGACAAACAGCCTACCTTGTTAGCCTCAAGATGATAATAATTTGTTTATATAGGATAATTTAGTTATTAACTAATCGACAGCAGAAAATACTTGAGCTAAAAAGAAAGGACTGATGTATTTGTTTATATGATAATTAAGAATGTATTTAAAAAAATTGTGACATTACAATAATTGTTTTTTTTTAATTAAAACATAGGCCAATGGTAAATAAAAAAAATCCTTATAATATAATAATACTTGGTTTAAATAAAGTAGTAACTATTGAAGCGACTCTTGGTCTGTTATATGTAAACATAAAAATCACATTTCTCTATTTGTAAATCACCTATCATATTCGAAATCAAATAAACTCGACAAGAAGCGAATAAAGTCAGTATAACCATTATATAAAAGAGAAATAGTCGGAATAGATTAGATTTTATTTTATTTACGATCCAAAAAAGATTCCCGTCAAAACGAACACAGAATATTAAATCACATCTACTATTTTTTGTCTGTTTTACTTCATCTATATGAAATTCCGTATAAACAAAGAAGATAATTAAATGTCGATTCCAGCTTTGATTGTATTCAGAAGACAAGGTTTTAGGTTCGCAGTCGAAAATGAACATCCGTTCGAAGGTCGGCCGTTCAAAGCCGGGGATTATCACAACGCGACCGCACCAGTGACGTATCGGTCCCGGTGGGGCTGGAATCAATTAAAAGTTGGGTCGCTGGACGGACGCCAGTTCTCTCTAATTGTGTTTACCCAATCCCCTTCCCCCCGGAACAATCCACTTCCCCCGACGTAGCAGTTTTGTTTATTTGTGATACGAGCGACTGTTCGTGTCGGCCATTCACAGTTTTCAATGATTGAACGACTTCGCGGTTAAAAGAATCAATTTCTCTTTTATTTACTGTGGGAAATACGACGCCTTTGTGTGGATTAATTAGTATCGTGTCGTAAAATAACTTATTACTCGATATTATTCAGCAGCCTAGACGCTTTTCCTAACTTATAACAACGTGGACGATGCGTTATACTTCAATTACATAGGACTGTCTTTACTAGAAGGACACTTTTTGTTACTATGATACACGACAGACCAAATTTCAACCACGCGTTCGTGATGGTAGACACTCCATATCCGAATGGTTTTCGTAGGTTCCTAACTCCTCGTAACTATCTTCTAGAGTTATTTATATTACCATACATAGGTTACCAACCTTTTATGGACTACCTTTCCAGGAAAAAAATGTAAGTTTCCTTTTACAGTATATTAAAATATACCAATTGTACATGTCTGTCTACTACATCTATAATTAACACAAATTCAAAATAAATTCTCTCTCCGCACACTAGGGGGCGGTACCGCCCCCGTAGGAAACCTATGATCTATCGACCAGTGTTGCAAAAGTGACACGACCTGGGGCTTTTCAAGGCAAGTCCGTACTCCTTTCTTACAGGCCTAAAACAGTGCGGATATTCTTTGGGCATTATCGGAACCATTAACATTGACTTGACATCAAGCGACCCGCCGAAGTCGTTTTCCATTCGTTTGGCTCCTTATCTTTAAAAAAGTACTAGTTCTATTAATTGCCGGTGAGTCCCTTACCCACATCGGACGAACTATCATATGATATATTTATAACATTTTATTATGATCGACATGACATGTATACTAGCCAATCTTCGAAGTTTATAGTTATCATAGTACCGTTGAATATCTTTGTTCACAGCCCACACATGTTGGATCCGAATGGAATATTACATTTCATCCGTAAATCGAAATTAATATCCACTGATACGAATATTGTCGGACAACGGATAGGGACATCATCATAATATTAAATATTATGTTGTAAATTTCGGTCGTTGCAACAGCTACGGATATATCCGATCGCAGTTACCGCCGGCAACGGGTTTCGGATACAGTTATAGCCCCCGATGTAAATGAACATCAATACAAATGTAATAGCGATGAAAAATATGATCATTGCTAATTTGTTGGGTTATTTCAGTTGAACATTTCGAATAACGTTTTAATAAATTAAGCTATAACGATTTTATATAAAGTGTTAATATATATTTACAATATTTATTTAATGTTTTTGGAGAAGCAAATACTAATATCTAATTACTGTCCAACTAATAATATAAAAACCAAGGACAATAGTCGGGATTATGTAGTATAACGAATATTAACAGTTACATTTTTCCTTGTTTCCGCCAATGTATTAAATTAGTCTGGTCAGTTATATTATATAAGAAAATAACAACAAAAACTAACGTACAAATTTAAAATGTTCAACCGAAAATTTCTTTTGAAGAACTTACAAAGGCCGATCGAGTCTGAGGCATGTAACAACGTTGTCGAAACGAAAAAAAAGTATTTCCGCTACGCGCCTAATAAACTCATCACATTTTGAGCGCAAAAACGAATAACAATTTACGCAGAAACAATTTCCACATAAGATTAATCTTTAACACGACGTCAACCATCCTTTACACCCTCATGTGTGGCGCAGTAAAGGGCTTTTAGGGTATGGTGTAAGTTAAAAGTTTCAATACACTAATTAAAACCTTTAAAGTTGTCAACTTCCTGCACTATTTTATAGTATAGTTTAACTTTATCGTCAGAGTTGATTTTTTATATGTAATATAGTCAATAACAGTTGTATAAAGAATTCCAACTAATATTATAAATGCGGATTGGAGTTTGTTTCTTACGCTTTAACTCCTTAACGACTCAAGCGATCTGAAGCAAAAATGACGTGGCTACTCTTCAGGTATAATTGTAAAGTATTTTAGCTTGTTCAACGTTGTACGTTCAATTCCTATGGTAGAAAATGTGGCATAGTGCGAATACTTAAAACTCGTTTTGTTACGGCTCAAGTTGAATGACGTTGTGAAATAGTAGAGTAACCTAGAGTTTAAGTCGTGAGAAACTTTAAGTAAAATTATTTTTTTAGCGGAAAATCCTTACATTATATTTATTAAAAATCTCATCTAGTCTATTGAATGAATATGAAGCAAAAAAAAAACTTTTTGCGCCATTGCCGAATTGAGACGGAGGGGTCGTTTAAATATTCAGATGTCTCCCACCTGGAAGTGACTTCGCGAGGGCGCTCCCTCGAGGGCCCATTGTAACGGCCAGACAGACGGGCCAACATCTCACTACGGGTATATAGATATAATTCTATGAAGGCGTTAATTCCCGTCGAGTCTGGTTCAATATTGCGAGTAAGATAAAACGCTTAGTACGAATCGTTCCGCAGTCCAGGGATTGTTAATTGTGACCAACATAAGATTTTTTTTTTGATGGAACAGTTATAACATCATGAGCTACTGGTGTACTGTGCTTTCCCTTTATATATCAACGGTTACATAATAAAACATGTAGTGGTCCTTCATGAAGTTCGTCGGATGGTTTTTCCCAGACTCAAATCTGAAGAGAATTTGTATCATTCTAAAATTATATCATTATTACATATTCATAGTAAAGAACCCGTGAAGCTGAAGAAAGTAGAAGGGGTTTTTGCGCATTAAATAGTCTTCCTTATTGATATATTTATACCTTGTTTCACAGCAAGAATGAAATTTTTGTAAACAAATGTTTCGTAAATTCTAAAATATTTTCAAAATATAACTTTTTCTCACATTACCTCATAACATTAGCTATCCACATTATACAATTTCACGTCACTTTATCTCCGATTAAAGTTTAAAAAGTGTAGTGGCTGCTATGTATGGTAAATGACGTATCTTTGTTTAAAAAAAATTCTATCTTGCTATGAAACAAGGTGTTACGTCCCCCTTGTTTCATTTTTTTGTAATGGTAAAAAAAAACAAATAAGGATAAAGAAGTAAGCTTTTATATCTGTATCTTTTATCCCATGTCTTGCTGCCTCAAAAACACAAGACAAAATTACAAACTTTTTTGCTAAAGCATTACTGATGAGCGCGGGGAGATAAATCATTGTCACCGGCCGACAACTCAACAAGAACACGAGGCCTCATGCATTATGCGAAACGTGAGGTAAAAATAGCTCACCTCTTTAAGTGGGGTACTACAAAAATGCACCTTCGGCTACTTTTTAATGTTCTCTTAATTAATTTAACGAAACTAAAAGTTTTAAAGATTCCATCGACTACAAAAAAAGTCTTTCAAACATTTTTCGAACGAACTTTCCCTATTCTTTGAGTAAAAGAAGTTGACAGTTTAATTCCTACGCACAATAACAAAGTAACTTTGTGAAATTTAATATCGTAAATAAACGTATTTAATGGCTTTTTTAATACAGAAAATGCCCGCCCATTTTATAAAAAAAGCTTACGATTGAGGTTACCCATCCGCAATGCTAGCAATGTAATATGATTTTCATTTGCACGAAACATACCACATAATTATCTCGATTAATGCATGCAGCATCGAGCAAATATAAATTAATGAAATTATGATTAACCATAGGTTTTATAAAAACTAATTTATTTTGCAGAAAATTGCAGTAGACATTGATTTTTTATGGTAGATGGTGGTAAACGAGCAAGCGGGTCACATGATGTTAAGTGACCTCTACCAATAGCCATCCGCAACAAGTAAATGTCAGAGCCATCCGCAACAAGTAAATGTAGGCAAGGCGATGCAGATGCATCGCCTTGCCTACCTTTAATGGACAGAGAAGGGGATAGACAGAAAAATTTCTACTTCAGTAGGAGTAGAGCCCATTCCTGCAACAGATGTTTTGTTGCAGGCTCTACCACTGTTAAATGACGATGGCAAGCATCTTTTGTATTATACTTATTGACACCTAAATGGGGTATTACCTTGTCGCTATAGAATGGAAATGGAAAATAAATAAATAATTCCTTCACCAGGACAGGTGCATTGTATGCCAGAATATTTTCATTTATAGAAAACTTACAATAAACTAATGATTAAATATTAACTCTACCAATAGTTTTGTCTACGTACACTCACCGATAAAATTTAATTTATTTAGTGTTTAATTTTATTACCTTTATTTTTACACGCAGAAAATTTGTTAACTCACCCAATATACTCTAATATTCGTGTAACGAAAACAAAGATAAGGGAAATTGATTTATGGTGTTTTCGACGTAACATGTTGCGTTCATAAGCGTATTGTAAATATGTGTTGGTTAAATAATATATTATCTTTACATACATATTCTGTATCTTATTGGCAATGTTTCGAGCGGTGTACGTAGGGAAATTGTATCCGATTAAAGGTTACATATCAAATATTAATAAAAAAGGAAACACGATTTAACAACATAGTTATCGTTGTATGAAAAAAGGATACAAACAAGCAAGCCGTTCATTTATATAAACAATCTAGTAACCCAACCCAGCTTCATTTGGATAAACAGACAATTTATAGCTTAGGTTACCCGCTCATATAGAAACGCTGTCTATTGGTGAAATAATTCCTAAAATCGGTTCAGTAGTTTTTTCGCTTATCCTGAACAAACAAAAAATTACATCTTTCCGTTTTATAATATAAGTTAATAAATAATTATAAATTAAAATAGTCAATATATTAGTATAATTATATCATTTGCAATAACGGACACGTTGCCTTGCTTCAGCTAACGTTTTATAGTTATTCTTTTCTTTATTCATCAAGATTTTTATCAAACAATCCTCGTACTCGATAGCTGTGCTACTACTGGGTACAATTGTGAGTATAAATCCATCCCGGGACCAACTCAAACAACTCACACACAGAGTTTCATAAAATCAGTCAAGCCGTTTCGCAGGAGTTCTGTCACATACAATGCACAGAAAAAAAATATGTATACATATAAAAGGCGATATATGTATGTATGTTCCCTATATACTACGTAATCGCTGGACCGATAAATATTTCAGAAAATGTTAAAACCGACCTTAGGGTGATCCTGCATTTGCGATCAGAATAACATAATATATAGTGCTGCCTACTAGTATCATTGCAGATTAACGTACTCGAAAAGACGAGAAGGGTGAACCTAGAATAATCAATCGTATGCCTAACCCATTCTTTTTTTGTATATTTAACTTAAAAATGGTATCACACCATAGTGGAATACTTAAGGAGAGAATTTTTATATTTTTAACTCTCGATAGAAAGCGTCAAGCCTTATGATAGCTTTACACAACGAAGCGATAAAAGCCCTACGTCTAATCAAACAGGCCTCTCGACCGCTTGCCCCGTCCCACCGACAGACAAACGTAAATATTAACATTATGAATGTTTATCGTCGCGTTTGTTTGTACAAATGGTCGATAACTGACGCGATGCGTCACCGAACCGGCCCAACCGATGACGAATGCCCGCCGATATGAAAACGTTCGTGCATACACCTTCGAGACGTTTGTAGGTAAACTTAACCCAGTTTTATGAAGCTATTATCGATTTTATGAGTATGACTAATGTAAATAATCGATTTGTCTAAACAACATTTTTCTTGGTAGTGTTGACCGTTTATAAATAAACATATAGGCCTTTACTATTTATGTTCTTTTGAATAAACTATACTAAACTGTTTTTAGACGTCACTGAATATTTTATATGTAAAAATATAAGCTCTATTGAATGGGTTAAAATGGCATTATAAATGAAAGTTATATATCATAAAAATGTATTAATAATTTGTTGGTTAGCTTTGTCTGAGCTTAAGTAAAACCAAAACTCTCTGTATTGTGTACTGGAAGCTACATACATTTTTATCAGCTAATATCTAAATGCAATATATATTTAATTCCATATAATTATTGTTTAATTAACTTGTATAAAAATGAACTTGCTGTGATATCGCAGAAGACAACCCCGTTAAGTGTGCTCTTTTTATGTCTCAATCCAAAATCTACTCGGCGCGTCTGAGCCAATGAGGTAAGACTTTATGAAAAAAAGTCCTTATTGACGAGATTAAATTTACATTTATATTAAATCTGAGACTCCCCCGATAGCGCGCCGTGATACAGGAGTTTCCCTCATCTACATATACTTTATAAGATGACTTAATTCTTGGAAGACGAACAAACAGCATTCGTTAACCTTTACTCTTGAAAGACATTACAAAGGGAGTATTAATTAAAATTAGGAAGTTCGGTTATCATTCAATTATATCTTTGTCTTAATTACATTTTTTAAATCTGCTAATATTCCAGCCATCATCTAACCATGTGAAAAATCTGTAAAGTATTAAAAATGATACACTTCCCGTAATAGTTTCCTCTCATAAATAACTAAAAGGCACGCCATGTTCCTTCTGTTTATAATTTATTTGACTTGTTTATAGTGCACGAGTAAGATAGCTAGAAATTAGTCATAGGCTGACGGAAACGAAAAATAAACAAACATACATTCTGTAATATTTAGATACGGTTATTAAAAAGTGCGCTAAATGTGGCTCTTATATAACAACATAGAAAGTGAGTCATTAAGGAAAAGTTTGTCTTGAATTTATTATGACCAGAATTAAGAAGTGTGTAAACTCAAATTTATCGACTGCAATGGCGTGAGCGTTATGTTTAAGCGAACCAATATCGGACTTTTGTACATAATTAATATAATAAAGGAGAGGTTTCTTGGCACAGGCATGTCACGTCTATAGTAGAGGGTCCGGCAAGTACTTAGTTTTAAGTGAGGTCCGAATATTATTATATCGAGGTCCAAAAAAACACAAGATATTCTACGGGGATTCCAAACGTATTAAAATAAGGCTAGTTATATAAAAATGTTATGCATACATTTAAGAATATTTCATGGTCTGAGTTTAGACCTTTTAGGTTGTGATCTTTCAGTTGCTGCCTTTAGGGATCTTAAAAATCTGACCACTGCAATTATTAGTACAAGCACATCAGTCATTCACAATGTATTAAGATATTTATACGCATGGTGTAAAACATTTTAATTCATTGTTTAAAACCAATATACACGTTCATGTACGCTAACATATTTTTGTTAGTTCATCTAAATCCCGCTTATCGTCAAAGCGAAACCGCCCGCGGTTTGTTATTCCGCAAACACGGCGACAGAGTTGATTGCTAAAAATTTTTACGGCCCAAAAAAAATATGACAACGCTGTGTCGAACTAGCCTTGTATGTTAGTGTGTTCGTTCAAATCAAAATGTCGTTATTTTAAAACTCGTATTATTTTTGAACCAAAAAATCTTTTTATAAACTCGGCACAGTGTGTGGATACGAAATTAATTGTCAAATAGTGTAATACTTTAATAGAAAAAAAAATCGTTTATGTTTTTGAGAATGGCCATCCAGCAAAACAACCATTTCATTTTGTTATTTAAAGCTAGCCTACTTCAAATGGTCCTACACATATAACATAGTTCTCAAGCATGTTGCTACTATTTGTCTCGAATCATCTGAATCACTGTGTTTCAATCACAACTTTAGGGTGCATTCAAGTTATAAGAGACCGGCGGAAAATCAGCACTTCTATATTCAACAATACTTATATGTAAATTATATTATGTGTTATAAAATACATTGATAAGATAAATAAGATTACTTTAAAATTGATTTACAACCTAACAAATTATTTCTAAACAAAATATCTGGTACTGGTTAGAGTAAATTGGTCATAGCTATGGTAAAGAATGTGGATAAATGGATTAAAAGTGCACCTTTAACATCGATGTAATTGGCGAAATAATCGAATAACAAGAGAAAATGGAACCTGAATAATCGGATTATACAGTTCCGAGTATCGATTCGGTCGATGTTAATTAACTTCATGACTCGTCATACCGTGAAAATCGAAATATCAATGAAGTCAGCCATAGAATCGACTTCATAATTACCATGTCGCTTTGTTAGGCTTCACTTCAGGGGAATACTGGATACAAAACATGTATGATCATACGAGGAACAATCCTGCCAGATTTGATGATGGAGCATACAATTTCTTTGTTTTGAAATCGAACGAGAAGCCACTAATTATGACAGTAGTCTTCAGTGTAGTCGGTATACGCAGCTAAGATACGTATACCCAACTACACTGAACGGGTGTACGCCTATTTCTTATCACCAATACATCGTATATATTCGAATACTACAATATGAACATGGTGTTCAACAGTTATAACCACAACTAACTTACACACATGTTATCGAATAAAATATTTTATTTGATTTGAAAATGTACATTCAAATTTTCTAGCCAGTCAAATTTAAAAGTTCGTGAAATAAATATTTCGTTTAATTTCATACAGATATTGGTCAATATAACATTTATTATGAACAAACTAAAATAAAAACTGCGCGTTTTATTTGTTTTCCAATTCGTTGGCTTGACAGTGCAGAGTTATTTTATATATTATAAGAATTGCAAGTTAATTCTATTCCATACAAACCGCAAACAATACGCTTTTGTATTAATTTTATACATGTTAATGCTTAGTTCTGTATATAAAAACGAACCAAGTTCTTATTTTTATCTACTTCTCGTTTGCCATATACCAAAAACCATATAAATAATCTAGGTAACGACGCCTGAACCTGGTGATCTGATTATCCCCTGAGTTACTGGGGAAACATTTTATAGCAAAATACATATTTAAAAACGTTTCTATAATCTCAGCACGACAGTCAATATCATAATAGGGGGTGAGTTATAAAACTAAGCGGTCTTCAATCGAAAAGTCAATAAAACAGTGCGCGTGTCGAAGCCTGAAGTAGCTTTTAACATAACTTTAGGGGCGGGGTCGTGTCGAGTACTGTCGGGGGTCAATTGCTCCTGATAACAGTTTGGAGGGGAAACTAAATTTAAGAGGCTGTTATAGAAATAAACTTCAAGGTTCACCTAGACATCGTTTAATATTTTCTGTTAACATTAAACGGTTTACACCCACGATAGCATTTTATATTTAGCCGATCCGACTGACGAAATCCAAAACGGTAATTTCAAATATTCTGTTTTTGGTGTGTGTACAAAAAATCATCGTACCTACTCAAACGAAATGCAAACCAGCAATTCATCATCATTCTTTCCCTTTTCTTCATCTATCTGGAGTCGGCACAGTACGTTTTCTTCCGTATCCCTCTATCAGCCGTCATCTCTGTATTCACACCCTTCTTACACATATCATCTTTCACACAATCCATCCATACTTTCTTTGGTCTCTCTCTACGATTGTAACCATCCACGTTCGTTCTCGTTACTTTCTTTGCTATATGTCCTTCAAATCAGCAATTAAGACGGATTTATATGAGCAAACGAGCCTGATAACAAGATTAGTTACTGATGCATTTGTTGGTCTTTTACAAAGAGGATAATTAAGATTTTTTTTCTATAATTTTCCTATCTTTCTTCTTTCATAATGATATAACTCGATGTAGTAGAAATGTTGCTTTAATCGGGCCTGTTTATTTGTGCAAAACCAAACCGACAAACAACAACAACAAAATTAAGATCCCTTGGGCTTTACTGTGAGCCGTCGAACATTTTTCAGATATTACCTTACAGTAGGGAGGACAGTATCCTCTATGTTTTATCGCTTAATATTATAAGTATTATAAATATTTAACTTTATGAAAGCGTAATATAATATAGTTAAATAAAGCGACGATATTGTAGAGTATATTATGTACAAGGGACAGTTACGGCATCGCGGCAGAGGGCTCTTCAGTCAAGGAATGCTATCAAATTACACGTGAAGGGTGTAGGTATTCTAAGATATCCGCGGACACACTGCTTTGAAAATCGACAAACAAGTTGTTTTTTCGATATAAAATATTTTATTTGATTAAAAAAAAAGTAACCTGTAAGGAGCTCATGTGGTAGAATAATGTGGTGATTGCTATATTATTTATCATATAAACAACGATATGTTATCAAAGAAAAGACGTAATAACTTGGCTATTGGATGATAACCTTTACAAGTACCATCACTTTTACAGGCACAACTCTTCGTTAGATGGCGCTATCTAATTCTCCGAATAATAATAATAAGTTTTCCGACAACATTTTTTATACCAATAGTATTTTTTTTAATATTAGATGGTAGATTATTGAAATAATGTACTAATATTTCTTTTAACCATTCCAACTAAGCTTACAAGCTTGTGCTAGTCACGACCGGCCGAATGGCGGACTCAAATCCGCGAATTAATGATCGGTAGTCTGTATTATAACCATTAAGTCATTGGAGCCTCATGGACAACGCAAGCTAATATTTTCAACGGTTTATAGTAGAAAGTGCTAGTGGTTCAGCTGATGTAGAGTTGCTGCAAATACCTAATCAAAACAACTAGAAAAGTTTCCAAGCGATTTGCCTACTAATAAATGCTTATAATGCGACGATGTTTAGCGATGTGAAGATCCCTGGTCGAACTCGCACATTTTAAACTACAAGTTTTATACGTTTTCCATAGAACATATTTGCACAGATACCAACGACGCGTGCTAGGCCTAGCACTCAAAGAAATATTCGTATAATATATTAAAATGTTGCCTCATTTTCTGCGACGGTAGGTCCCCAGCGAGCCTATACAGAAACCCAGTGAGGCGAAACTAGTCACCCTGAACGCCGTCCTTTCCACTTATTTTTAACAGAAAAATCACTAGGCATAAAACCCTCTTCACACTTTGCTCTCGCAATAAAGAAAATATTTGAACATGAAGAACTCTTACTGCATCATGGAATAAAGCATTTTAAGCTTATAATTTCGCCGAATTTAATATTCTTTTGAGGCTAGCACAGCTTCGGGCTTTGGCGCTTATTTTTTGTTCTTTCGTTTGTCTTCTCAAACTATATTAAGTCTTGAATATTTTAGAATGATATTATAATAACTTAAAGTCGTTTGTTGAAAAGAGATTTTTACTTTATGGTCCTAGGCAGGAATTTAACCATAAAATACACTGGATGCATATTGTAATCGGAAACATAACTATTACGCCAGGTGAGTGTGATTGTACGAGTATATCGAATTCAAAAGCGGCGGGTATATAACTGGGATTAAGTAATTGATTTTTACAGTGGTAGAGCTCGCAACAAGAACATCTGGTGCATGAATGGGCCGGCTCGACCGGTGAAATACCAGGCGTGAATTAGAATATTCTGAATTTCGTCCGATGAGGTGCCGGAGGCCTAATTCTAGCCCTCTTACCCTTATCATCTTTTGTTAATAAGGAAAGAATCGGAAATTGTTTATCCTCTGTCCATTAAAGGTAGGCAACGCATCTGCAACTCATTAGCTTGTTGCAAATGAGTAGCGATCGGTTGACATCGGGTGATTTATTGAATTGAAACAATTGAACATTTGATACCTTGAACAATAAAATAAAATTAACAAGAGGACTTCGTTTCAAATATTACGTCGTTCGTATTATGAACAAAATAATAAATATAGTAGTAAGCGTTAAATAACTCCTTAAGCTTTATACGACGTTGATTTGAAATGGTTTGTTCGCTCTTTTAGCATTTATTTGAGCATCGAGTTGCATTGCGAGCAATGAGTTTATTGGTCCTGCGAGCCGGATTTACTGCTTCGCTTTAACACAATAGCAATAAACACTTGCAATACGATCTTAATTATACTTTTGGGTTCCGTTTAACATTGCAATAACACATAGAATGTTCAATAAACGCATTTAATTAACACATTTATAGTAATGAGATTTTGTGAAAACATAGACTATGATAATCGTAAATATGATTTTAACTATGAATTATTATGAGATTTACTGATTTTAAAATATTTTGTTAACTTCATTTTTCTTGTCTTAATGCAATTATTGGAGTCATTGAGTCGGCCTAAATTTGTCAATTGTCAACGGAAATCGGAAACGTGTTTGCTTAAGTATTTTCTCAAGAAAAAGATAAAATAAGGATTAAAAAAATATACATCTGCACCGGCGTATATTAAATGAGACTAACTAAAACAGCAGCGGAGACAAAAAGATTTCTTACCTTCATGTTAGAATTGGAGTTGAGCCTTATATAAATTGCATTGTCCGTAGAAGAACCAATTTAAAAAAAGCAAAACAGATGGATCAAACAAACATTGACATCTTTCAGAGACGAGACGTCCCAAGCTTTATCTATTGTAAAGGCCATTATTCCACAAGAAATACATTTATTGAAACAACCGCACCATTATTATCCGACAAGGACCCTTACTTTCGGACGTTACGAGCTTAACACTGCGAAAGGGCCTGGATACGACGTAAAGTGGCGTTTATTACTTGTTACAGTACTTAGAGCGTTATGACTTTGATTGCTAATTGTAAAGACGAAGGCCCCACTTCAATGGAATATTACATTGTGGTTACATCGGTACATTTGAATACATAACATTTGAATTATAATGAGTTGTTAAGTAGGAAAATGATTTGTTAAAAGACAAATATATGTAGATTTAACAATGGTAGAGCCATCATATCTAGAATTACAACGAAGACGAGAAGATTCATTTTAAATTTGTACAACAAGTAATAGTAGTTACTTTAAAAAGCCAAACCCACTTGACTGTTTGATGACAATTTAATGATTTAGTTTTCCTATATGGGCTGACATCATCACACTCCAGTGAAGAATGCAAATCAAATGACATCTCATTCTTCAAAATCGATCAATGCTACAGGTCACAATGGAACATACATAACCGCAAAAATCATTATCCTCCTGTCTGTCAGGCAAAAAGATTCTATCATTTACTTATTTTCGAAAAGACGCTTGAAACTCTCCCTCCCTCTCCTGATTAAAAGCCCCAATTTATTCGGGGCCATACTAATTCAGCCCTCCTAGTACTTCTGCGCTACGGTTGTTGTGTAGAAAACGCTAGAAACTATGAGCAACATTTTCATCATGTAACATTTCTAATTATATATACTAATATACGTATAATATTTTCCTTGGACTATTTTTATAATCAATTTATAGTTAATCGTTTTCCAGGTGTAGTACACATTGTTATGGATATATGTATAAATAAATACATATTTTTCATAGAAAATGTTTCATACGCCTACTTATAACAAGTCGAGAGCATTGTTAACTTTTCTTCCACAACTTCGCATGTAGAATCATCGGCTCGTATCCTGTATAACTAAGTTACAGAAAGAAGAAAATTTCTCGGTAAGCAAGAGTCAATTATAGAATAGCTTCTTCCCGACTTTTCGTAACTTTTCGGTAATTATAACTTACTTCCTCAAAAATTAACTTTCTGTCGCTGCTCGTTATTTCTTCTGACTTTCGCATCAGTAACTGTGACGTTATTCTTACGTTTCACTACTTTTGTAATAAAATTTGGACTTAAGTTTGTTCAAAGACAAGTTCTGCGATCGTCTGAGCACATGAAAAGAGCTAGCAAAAGAGGGGTGAGAAAAGAATACATACATAAATGTGTGGAAATACACATTAATTCCACTTTCTCCATTCTACCATAGGACGTTTAGACATAAAGCCCTCTTCCATTCTTTGATTGTAGGTCAATTTCACGTTTGAAATAAGCGATTTTAGTCTTCATTCTTTAATCGTACGGCACAAGATTGGAACAAGTTGGCAGTCAGTCACTTCTACTATAAGTATATACAGTTTTTGGATACGTATAAAATAGTCGTGCCCATGGCGCATGCAATTGTGCCGAAATATCGGGAGCTCAAAAAGGCTAATCGTGGTAAGAATCCCGTTTCTTACAAACCTTGTATACGTATAAAATAGTCTAACTAGAGAGAGTATAAAAATTATGTCCTATTCAACTTTCAAAAAACAATTACAGTTTACACCTTCCACACAGAAATAGCATAAGATCGTAGAAAAACAAATAAAAAGAACTAAAGGGAGAGCGTATCGTTTTGTAACAACACCTCTCAGCGATCATCAGTCATCGGACAGCCGTTTTGGGTAACTTCAAAGGGATACAGCAGTGAATAGACGTGTGCTTCGCGTCCGTTCAAATGTTTAGACTAGAACAAGACAGGACGACGATAAACAACTGGAATTACTTGAACAAAAAGTTTTACGTGGTAAAATAGCTGTCTATGTTTTTATAATAAACTAACTGTGTCCCGCGGTTTCACCCGCCGTGCAATTTATTTTAACCGGCAATTGTCCGGCTAAACCTAACCCTATTCAGTATGATAGATCATATACATCTGAGGTCTACTTACATTGGTTAACAACGAACAAACTTGCCTACAATATTATACAAGAATATTTTACAAGACAATATTATACAATAGACATCTCTGTGCAAAATGTAAAGTTTCTAGGCCCGTTTCTTCTTTTATATAGATAGAAGACTTTCAATTTGAACTGCATAAATATAGTTGACATTGGTTAGTAAATAAATAAGTATTTAGGCCAACACGTACCTGAAGGCGATCTACCTACCCAGGAGATTTATTATAAACTTGCTATCGATTAGATGTCATATGAATCAAACAGCAGTGAATTGAACAGCAAAAGTAACAAAGGAGTTGAAGTGCAGATCGCAAATGAATCTCTCTAGCCTTCAGCTACCTCATTCGCGAAGTTCGAGAAGCGTATCTCTGTATCACACATTGCTAAACACTATAGCTTTGAGGTAGACTTTAAAAAAAACTAATCTATGTAACCTTCATGTATAAAACAAATAAGTAAAAAAAATAAAATAACATTTAGTTTTTACTGTATATTGGTACATACTTTGCGTGGTACATAAAAATCGAATAACGAAAAGTATGTTCGCTTAGACAAAGGTAATAAAGATAAAATACTTGAGAGCTTGTTTCACGAATAAACTTTAGTGGTAAACGTTGACACATTACGAGCAGTTAAAACGAGACGAAAGAACTATACAAGTGAAAAACAGGGGAGTGTTTGGTACGACTGTAACTCATGCTATTTAATGCACTGCACCTGTCGACTAAATGGAGGGTACTTATGAAACTCCCTAGCCGAGTGAGTATAAGCATTCTTAGCTATGCACAGAAACAATGCTCGACACGTAAGCACGTTCAGCGGCTTTAAAAACTATTTAGACACTTTGTTTTAATGACCAAAATAAGTCCTAAAATGTTAAATTACACGTATTTCGTCAGGTTTAACTGGGATGGCATACTAATGTTATAATAAAAACCAATATATTAGATCAATTTTACGCTAATATATGTGCAAATTTAAACTTAGTTGGACATTCTGAAGGAAATACAACGATCTTGTTTCGTCTGATGACTTGCTGCAGGACTTATTGTTGTCTTTTTCCTCCACCTTTTCTTTTAAGTATGGGCTGGCGGGGGCATAGGATTTGACGGCAGAGCGGATGGAAAGAAAGGGAAGTGGTTTTTTCCTGTCTGTCCCTTCTTCTGTCTATTTAAAGTATCTGCAAGTATTAGGTTGTTGCAGATGCCTGTGGGCATCGGTCACATGGTGAAATGCTTGACACGCTGTCTCATAAACAAATAAAAATACCTTGAAATGGGTAAAAATTACGTTGAAAGATTACGAGATTATACAGGTCACGCTAATGAAAGTGAACATTTGAAGGACAAGTATAAATTCTTAGCGAGAAAGCTTAATTAATTGATTCAGTTATTTGTTAACACGCATACTTAAAGATCAACGAGCGAGACTAATTATTAACAGCATTTTCTACGCTTATAAATATCTCGATTGACGAATAACTTGATTATAAATAACAGAATTACCAAGATTGGTAAAGTTATGATACCACCTAATCAAACGAAAAGCAAAAGATCCGTCTAATTCAAGCCTGTATTCTATGGAGCAGTAGAGATGACAACGGCTGAAGCCTACTTGTCAGAGTACTGTTTATGTCGCATTTCTATACCGGTTTTCTACAATCACAACTATTATTATCGTTTACTACTTTGATCACAATTTACTTTAACTTAACTTGACTGACTTAACCTCTGGCAAATTTTACAAAACATCAACAACAATCTCTCCTTCCATTTATTTATGTCTTTGATATGATTATCTTTGATTCGGATAAAAGATCTTAATTATTTAGTGTTGTCGTACAAATGTTAGGCTACAGTTGAGTGGTTTAATTAGAACATGTTACGATAGACTAAATAAAATCCCTTGGGTAAGTACCGAATAAGCATTGAGATTGTACATTTGTGAATATGTGAGTGTAAGGGCTTTTGCACACGACGCGACACGACTTTTGTGCGCGCTGACGACGCGAGTTGAACGCAATTAGGACGCGAGTAAGAAAGACCGTCGAGACGTCGTGACCTTTGTACACGATCCTCGCTGCTTTTATATCGCTACAAACACGCAGATAACGCACGGAGGACTTGTCGGCAACGCATTAAATAACCTCGTGTGTAATCTCCCTTAGATGTCGCCTGTTTTTAAAGCTTAAGCCTTGAACCAATTTCCAAACTGTTTTTAATTTTCTTAAGTATTAAGACTCGGTACAAGTATTTTATACAAAAAGAACTACCCCTAATGAGCTTTAACGAGTTTAACCTTCCCTTAATTGGATGTCAAGAGGCACACGAATTTAAAAGTTAAATTACTTTGTACGTACTGGTAATTAAATTCCAAGTTAGATCGTGCACGTTATGTTTTATTAAGTGTTTAAAATATATTACCGAACTTAATGACTGCATGTCTTGGAGTTATAAGTTAAAACGTAACGTAATTACTATTTTTAATTATACTATTCAAGAAGCAGTAACGTGGACGACTACAAATAAAAAGATCCCAGGATCAAATCCCTATAACCATTTTTACAAATATCCGATGATACGTCAGTTAAATAGTTTAATTGTCTGTCTTTTCGTACGCATTTTTTGTGATAAAACGTGTAAAGACAGTCAGCAACAACGCCAGCTGTTGTATGAATGGGCCGACCCGAACGGGGAAGCATACCTGACATAATGCCATCGTAAACTAATGCTACATTATTAATATTTCTGTATTTCGTATGGATTTGAGTATGTGCAAGATAATGTTGCAGTAGACTACATCTACTCCCGAATTTGTTTTTCCTCCTCAACCTTTTTTATATGTTAAGGGGGGAAACGTTCAGCGGGTCGCTTATATTAGGTGATCCACGGCACCCGTGAAAATCCACATCATCAGAGGAACTGCGGATGCAATGCCGACCTTTAAGTTGCATTGGTTTATGCGAAAACTGTACATTATATGGAATCTGGATCTGTGCTGTTGATATATTCAGCGACAGGAATTGCTCCATTCTTCCGAACAATCCCAATGGTTCAAGTCTATATTATATCTTACTTCCTCTCTCTTTCAATTATGAAGATTCGCAAACTGTCCTCACTATTCTGTTTGTCACGCATGTGTAGCGGAGGTTACGTAATATCAGATGATCCGCGTGCTTTGTTCCCAGTTTCTTCTTCAAGTACATATAAGTGTATTTGATCATTATTTTTTATTGATTTGATCCAAACGAGCAAACGGTTCAAATATTAAGTTGCATATACTACATTTAAGTATAAGAAATATTAATGTATTCAAAAACGGAAAGAACAATAAGAAGTAAAGGAAATTGGAGTAGTTGTTAAATTAATTATTAATTTTTGGTCATGGTAATAAGCGAAATGTGTTCTATTTATTTAAAAGCGAACTGTTGAATATTCTTAGTACTTTCTAATAAAACGAATTAATTATTATTAAAAAAAAAACAACGATTACACATTTTTCTTGCTTTAATAATAAACGAGCTAGGAATATTTCGGTAATAATTACGTCTTCGCTAAAACTTGTGCCTCATTTGTATGTAAGGACTGTCCTGGGGCTCTGCGAATACAGTTTTAGGATAGATAGCTAGGCGATTATAAGATTTTTTTGAATTAGTTATAGCCTCCTAAGTTAAAGATCACAATATGCTTAATTATAGGGCTGTGAATGAAAAATCTGTCTTTTATATCTTTAATAAAGTTGTCTCGAGACTATTAAATATTTTAGAATTTTACTATAAACTGCAGTTATATGTAAATTCTTCGCGAAAGATCTCAAAGAAAGGGTCAACAATGTTACTGAACATCCACAAAACACAATATCGTAAAATGTCAAATGTACTGAGGGCAAAAATGTTAAAGTGTACATAAATTACAAGCTTAAAGACGTGCGTTTACCCTGTCTCGTGAAATTCCAAGATCAAACTCTTAGGCTGGAATGTACTAATATTGTAAGCGATTGCTAGTGGATATAAATATAAATTCTTCCTTTCAGTCTTCAAGAATTTATCTTGGCTGTTTTCTAATTATTGCTACCGCAGTCGATGCAGACTTCCCGCAATCCTACCACTAAAGATTTAGCCTGCTGCAGTAGGAACGGATAATATGCATATTTTGTGGGAGCGATCCCTCAAAGGCATAAACAACAGTATAAAGACAATAAACGGATAAACTTAATACCAAAACAAAAAAAAAACACAAGCAGTCATAAGGACTGACTGCTAACAGAATTCAAATAAATGAAAAAAAAGTTTGTCGAAACTGCTCCAAATTCAAATATGCATGTTTCTGACGCATGTTGTTCACGCGAACCCATAAGATTTGTACCTAATATCATCTAACAAAGCTAAAGAAGTTTTCACTTCACTTCAGAAACTCAATCAAGAAGATTAATATTTGGATACTGAGACTATAAATTACAACCAACCGTTGGTACATCGTTTATATCTTTACATAAATGACATCTATGAAGTTCAAATGAACTCTGTAGTAAGTAATTTTATATTCATAAAAGAAATGAAAGAAGATCAAGTGACAACCCTACGGTCGACTTTCGGCCGGATCCCCGAATGCTTAATAATGACACAAGTCAAAACTTTTTAAGTAATTAAACGCAGAGCTTTTAGGCATTGTCGGCGGAGGAGCGTAAATCAGGATGGTTTACGAGTTTCGTTCAACTTAGAAGTGTTATCGTAACGAAGAATAACTTTGATATATTAAGTCCAAGTTGTAAGTGCGTTATTATTCCAGTCATAACCTTTAATTAAATCGCCCTGAAACTTAATTGGATTGTCGGCGCATAAACTTTTTGTTACACTTTGTTAGGTGTGAACACATTTAAATAATTGAATTAGTTAACATACATTATGTCAGATTTCTCGAATAAAACACAATAAAATATTATTTTCAATTTTCACATACATCTGCTAAGATGTTGTAGACGCGCGATGCTCCTACTATTTGTTTGGACAGATATCTTATGATGAATACGATATTGTAGGGGATGATAGTATCTAATAATGACTAATTAATCTATCCTTAAGGGTTTGCGATCAATCAGATATACAAGACAATTTGTATATTCTTTAAAGTAAGTTTTCTAAAAGTCTAACTACTTTTAATTTTATATTTCTCATTTCTTAAATACCGATAGTGAAAAGGCAAGTACGACGTATTATTATATTTTAATAATCATAAATACTGCACGAAGGGGCTTCTTCGATTGGGACATCACAGAATACGGATAGGAAGTTTACGTATATATGCTGTTTCAGACTAAAGGCGGCCAGACCTTTCTCACATTCTCTTAATCAAGTCGACTTCCATTTCGTAACAATAGGCGTAATCTGTGATTATGATTCAGTAATCATTTAACTACCACTACCAGTGTAGTGGCAGTCACACTAGCCACTAGCTCCATTTGTCTCGTTCTACTATAAAGGAATGACGAAACTCACCTCCATCTTCAGGAATATTAAGCAGCTTCTTCGCGCCAGGACTGGGTCCGCGGACCGCAGACAGCGCCCTCTGCAGCGTCTCGCTCATCTGCTTACCACTAGCGCACTCACTCACCACCGCCAGTAGCACTACACACTGCACCACACTCACACCAAACACTCTTCGCCAGCTGTAATCCTGCTTGTCCATCATCGACCGCGGCCACATTGTATATCTTGTGTTTTGTTATATCACAGACCAGTCGCTACATTTTCAACATCGCGCCGGTTGATACATCTGTGAAAGAAGAATAACTGAATATGAATGTGTTTCACACTATAGTTTTAGAAACATAATAGCGCCGCGCCGAATTTTTACTATCAAGATTAAAATAAAACGGAAATAGCCCCTGTTGTAACCTAATAGCAACGTAACAATTCACGAAACAAGATATAGATAAATACTATTTATATTCGACTTATGTGATAGGTATTACGAATTTTATGTAGGATCATTATACGTTATTTGTTTACAAAAGAGTTTATTCAATAAAAACTATTTTGTGAGTTAAATATTTCCATATACTTTTCTTAAAAAATGTTGGCTGCTATATTTCCAGTATGTGCGATTAATAACAGAAAATAAAACTTCACTCCGAGAAACATTACTCAACACAACAACAAAGTTTTATCACAAAACATAACTTTACACACACAGAGTTGATATTTAATTCATAATAAATATCATTTAGACTTGCAAGGCAAATAATTTATGACTCTACGTCCTTTAAAAGTATTAAACTTTAAGTACCAATAAAAACCACAAACAGATGCAACAAAATTCACGCACACCGAATAACACTATCTTCACACATGTGTACCAAACAAATACAACACTATACACACTTCATAATTTAATTACATTCAAAAATCAAACGAGAAACATCATCTTCGCCCGCGAAATGAACCGAAACTAACCTAAAAGTACTAAATGCAACACGCCTCGTCATAGCTATAAAAATTTGACCGTCAGCGAGCGTGCATTTCAAAGGAACTCGGACTAGGGAGCCGATCCGACAAACACCATTCAGCCACAAAATAGATCAACACGCGATTTTCAACTTTATAACTACTATTACATAGATACTAAGAATAGTTAGCGAGTTGCACAGAACTTTGCAAGCAACACAGAAACGGAACGCACTCTTTTGTGTTCACTTTTCTACCTGCGCCTCTTCCTTTTTTTCTGTGCGTATGACGTAAGGACACTTGGTATTGTTTTCGTAAATGTCCTATTTCTAAGGCAATAAGGTTTATTAGTGAATGTATTTATTGAAAGACGAAAGTAAAATTAGCGTTGTAAAGTTGTAAATTGCAATACTTTAAAGTTTGCTACGCAGCTCAAGTGAAATGGGGAAACATCTGGATTCGAGACATTTGTTCATTAACGTATATTTACCTTGAAAATAACGTCATACATTATACGTATTCCCATATACCGCTTATTTCCACATAAATTAATAAAAATATATTTTTATACAATTTGGAGTTCGCCAATATAGACTTTTGTTTTGATGACGAATTACTACAAAACCGTCACCTGAGGCCATGGGGTCCCCCAGCGGCGGATCTGGTCATAGGTCCCGCAGCCGACCGCAAAACGGCTGCAAAGACTCTT
>JWHW01033672.1:12120-51691 GCA_000931545.1 Papilio glaucus | reverse complement strand
ACAAACAACACGTAAGACACAAGGAAATATATTTATAGAACTGATAGAACAACCTTAAGAACACCTTTGAATACGATACACGTCTAAGTACCACACAACTAGTTTGTATAAAGAAAAAAAAAACAGTTTAAATATTTGACACACTGGAAATTTCGTCCCAATAGAAAAGTCCGAGAATCGAATTTTTATAATGACCTCCTATTACAGCCTACGTAACTGAGAAATGTCAAACAAGGGGAGCGAATACATACATACTAATGTTTGTAATATGTCTGTTCTATAGTGAAGTCTTGTAGCCTAACGGCTTAATCGATTTTGAAGAGTGGGGTATCATTACATTCGTAATCCTCCTGTGACAGAGGTATGATAATCGCACGTCAGGTTTTTTTTAATTAACTTGCATATCACCTTTAGTACTCCTTGGTAAGCTTGATAAATTACAGTTAGTATTGATATCTTTATCCAAAGGTACGAGTAGTCCAAATCCAAGAGCTAAAAATGTCAGCTATAAAATTTTAACATATTGTAATAAATTATGTTATTCCCAAAGAGGGATGGCGTCATGCAGGCGGCCGGCCGTTAAAACTAGCCAAAACCTATACAGTATGGACTACAATCATACTGTGCCGACCCCACATTAGTGAGAAAAGGGCAGGGAGATGATGTTATAAATTATATAGAAACAAGTAATTTCTTATCAGCAGATATAATTTAACATATCTACCGTGGCGGTACATTAACATCACCTGTTGGGAGCCACTGTTCTGATGGAGCGTTCACTTGAGTTATTCGGACGTTGATCGATCGATTCTTGGAGTGAATATCACGTGATACCGCAAACTTAACAGCTACTCCAAGACGTTAGGTTGCTTTTGTAAATTCAAACTTATTTACATACCGATAAAGTTGTTGCATGCTTTTCAAAAGGCCCGATCGTACAATAAAATTAATGATAATTTTTTGCACTGTCATTCCCATTTTATAAAACAAAGATAAATGTTGCGTTATAGTATAATTTCGTTATTGGAATAGACTTAATTGAAGAACCTTAAGCATTACACACAACTTTGCATGTAGAAAATACTATGAATTACATTGGCCTCTACATATTTTGCTTTATACCAAACGTGAATCCATTTCACTGAAACTTAAAAATACTTCATTTTACAATCCTTACGTATGCTAATGCGACGGGTTTAGAGTTCGGTTTCTCGGTTCGGAACGACGCAAAATATTTGTACTTTTATAGACAATTCGCGGGTTAACATGTCTGGTGCTCACTTTTCATTACACTTGGAATATATTAAGCTTTGTGAAAGATCTATAGCTATGGATATCTCTGTATACTTTATTATTTTAGATTATTAAAAAAAAGGGTTATTATGTACTAAGCTTTACCTTTAAAGAATAGATGCTACTTTGAGACTCGTTTCAGTCAAACGAAAAAGGTTGTGTAAATATTTGATATTAAAAATAAGCGACCCTTCACACGAACGGAAGTGCCTTGATGTCTCGTGTCCGTTGTTAAAAAAGGTTATTCATTAAGCAAGGGAAAAATTTACATACAATATCCTTTATTACGCATCAAATTATATCAAATTGAATGGCTCTATGAGAAGAATAATTAAAAATATATACAGGGCTTGTAACTTGAGACAAAATACAATATATATGTTGAATGATGTAAAAATGTGTCAATGTATTACACGTACAGACGATTCACACAAATATATCTAGTTTAGTAAATCGTATCTTAATTCTATGTGTAAATCTATGTGTAGACTTTCATACATATGTTTAATAGTATGGGACAATGTATTAGTCGTAGGTTGGTATGTAATCCACGTAGTTATTTAGGGTGTGTTGTAACCAGATACAAAATTACTGATAAAAAACTATCCAATTTAGTTATACCATGGACAAGAACTTATCAACGGCCTACGTTTACTTATCGACGAATCGAACGTAAATGTTTGTCTACAGGCCATAGAAAAAACGATTCCTTATCGAGGAAATTGATATATCTATAGGTTTATTTATTTTACTTTATATTATATTTTACAGGCTACAATTATTTCTTATGTTTATTATGTTATACATGATAGCCAACAGATTTAAATAAAAGTATTTTATGAGTTGCCAACAACAGCAAATGGATTGGAAGCAGACTAAATTACAACAAATTGTAACGTCTCATCACGAGCATAATTTTATGAGCCAATTAACTTTCTTAGTATCTCCATAGATCGCCACAAAGATTGGTCCCTTACTGCCCCCAGTGGACGTACGCAATCTTGATCAGACCGTCAATTCATCTTGTCGGAGGACTACCAACGTCAGATGCTCTTATTGGCTTTAATTTCATAACGAAGATGTCGTTGAAATATTGTAGAATGGGTACACTTCAATTTACTTAAAGTACTATATAAAATGACTGGATGTAGTAATTTGTCTAACGTAAAACTCGTGCTACATTGTGACATCAGTATGATGGATCAGAAGCCTAAAACACATACGGTTCCTATGGCATTCAATACGCTAACTCCGTGTTTTATACTTCACTACCAGAGCCACTTGTCAAAACCGGTTCTTTGAAATGTGATAAATGAAAGGGTCGAATCTAACCGTATCATAAGTCGTCCAAACAAAAGCATTTGCATCTGTTTATTCTTTTACTTTTAATACATCATCCATCTAAATGCATTCCCCGGTTCCGTACATTTTCGCGAGCATTACGCAGTTAATCTCGCTCCCGCAGCGGCAGTGAATTTAATTCCGGCGAACTAACGATACAATCTAAACGGCACGGGCGCGGGACCGGCGCGGGACGGGGCCTGGACGGTAGCCAAATTAGGGTTATTGTATACGGCCGTCTCGCAAAGGCCTTTGATAATCTCGTTTTATTTAAGAAGCATTTGGATGCGCTCAGCGTTCGGGTATTTTTCCTTCAGACTCGACCGACTCACGGAGAATATGGTTAATGTAACGATACATTTTTTTTTGCAAATCGCCTAGAAACATATGTATAAGTTAAATGTATTGTGAAACAAAGCTCATTGTCTTTTACATTTTCAACCTTTAGTACCTTCTAAGACCGGACCAGTAGTACAGTTTTTTCACAAACTACACGCTTCGACTAATAAAATCACGAATTTAAACCCCCCGCCCCCCAGTTCATAACATAAGAATTTTGCTACAGATCCGCCATGCGTACGTAAGAAATCGGATCCATAATATAAAATCCGATTTAATCCGAGACAATTAGTAGTTGCAATTCATTGATTTCTAGATATGGTGACATCATAAATGTATGGCTTAAAATGGTGGCAACCATTTTATGTCCTTGAGGGCTTCTCTTCCTTTCTTCTTTGGGCTTCTTTTTTTTTCTATTTTCAAAATCAATCGTGACTGAACTGTTCCAATAAATTAAACAATATAATATTGGTATTCCGTGTCCTTCGTACAAATCTTAAGAAACACGCATCCAATGCAAACATTCTAAACATCTCCCATTCTCGTTGGTCGGTTTTCGATTTCTATTCAAGAATTTTTCCTATGCAAATGCGCCCTTTACCCCGCGAAATTTAAATATACGGAATACTTAAAGTTGAGAACAATTACCAATTTATTATTCAGTGGGGCAGCGACGATAGCGGAATCCGAACGTTAGAACCCATTCACAATAAAAGCGCGGTTGTGGCATTTTCACACTATGTTCGTGATACAATGCGAACGAGTTGCGCGATTTTCTTGATATGTAAAAAACTGTTCAGGTATATCACAACATATTAAGTAATTATAAGCGTCTAATATACCATCAGGGTAGATCACATTCTTCGTAAAGCGGATGGTAGGTGGGTAGAACATTTAAAAACAGTAGTCACGACGTAGAGTTAGTAGACCTCCAGAAAATGAACAATGGGCAGATGACCAATCTTTGTGGCGCTCCTTAGTGGAGACCTATCTCTAATCGACGGCGAATCGACGAATTATCAGTACATCGTTTCGTTGTACATATAAGACCCAGTCGAAACAAAAGATAGATTTTTCGTTTAAGCAGCTGTAATACAAAAAAGGACAGGAAAAAATAACCTTCTCTCTCTCTCATTATAAAACAAACATCGAAAGTAAATTAACGCTTTCGTTCGTGCATTGTGAAGTTGCCTTAACGGGACAAGTATGCGCTGAAGGTATGCCAAGTATAGGAATGACCGGACCCTTCCCCAGGCGAGCGATTTACATATGCTACGAGTTGTGGCGGAGAGTAACTTGAAGGGAATCGCGTGTATTGCGATAATATTTCATGTGGCCTTTTAATTGACAAGCCGACCCGTCAGTCTGTTGGGACGTTGTTGACGGGGGTCAGTTTGTTTATTTTTATCTTGGTATCTATTCGTGTACTTACAAGTAGTTTGTTTTAATTTAAATCTTTTACTTACAAAGATACTTCAACTTTTGTTAGTGACTGTACCTGAGATTTTGGGGAATAGGTTTCCAAATCTGAAGGATTTGAATTCCGACGGTGCAAGAGTCTTCTTTCTTCTTCTTCAACTATCTTTAACTGTTGTGATGTTGATCTTGTGCCGTCTTCCATCACAAAAAGAAAATCATATTGTACGTATGTATATAAAAATATTTACGTTGTTTTTGCATAGTTGGGTTGCGAAAACCCTATTCGATTTCTTTTGTTCGCGGTACGCAGCCGCGATATCAGTGAATCTCTTTTAGAGAGCCGTTAAGGCGTCGTAAAAACTAAGGACTTGCAGCAATATAAAGGCCGTAAAAATGATCATAACTGATATAAAGCTAATTATTTAGCAAATAAAACAATAAGAAAATCTAAAGCGACCACGCCGTGGGGCGCCGCTATCGTAATTGAATTCCTTTGATACACCTAGGGCTGTCAAGAGCATGCCGTAAGCGCACCTTTTTAATGAAAGTATTGCTTACTTTAGAAGCCTCTCTCTGTTTACTTAAGTTTGGGAGGGAGCCATTATGTAATGTTATATTTTATACGCAGACGCCCGAGTTTTGTAAATACATATACATATATGTTTCAATGTGTAAAGGTAAATATTACATGGTAAATCGATGTGATATAAATATTTTGTCGATTTCTTATTAAAGACGAATGGAAACAAGCAATAAATTTATTTGCTATATGTAAAAGAAAAGGATAAAAAAGTATTTGGCAAACTTACTGATGGCGAATATACTTTATATACAAATTTGTTGTGTACCTAAGCTTTTAATACATAAGTAACTACACTATATATGTCGAGTTAAAGTATAACAGAGCCTGTACTGAACTTTAATATGAAGCCTAAATCTATGACTTACAAAAATACGATTCGAACTGTATATAAACAAATCTAAAGCTGGTGCACACAGTTTCATTTAACTAGCAATCTGCTTCTTGACTGGGGTAGATAGAGAAATAAAAGATTAATCGCAATTAGATGAACTTTCTTTTGTTGAAATAATTTTTAAAATCGGTTTGGTAGTTTTTGAGTTTATCTATATCAATCAAATCCTTTATAATATCAGGATGAGGGCACTGTATATTAACAGACACATCGTCAAGAGTGACGCGCAAAGCGTGTAAACAGTCCGGCCTAACAAACATTATGCTATAAAACTTTCATAAAGGCCAGACCACACATGAGACACGCAACCGCGCGTCCCGCTGCGCTCGCCAATTTAACAATCTGTATTTTAAACATCGTCGGTCGTGTTTTATGTGTTTACTTTACCTAATTAAAATAAATAAAATTTTACGGCTAGGTTTTATGCGCTCTAGATAACATTTTAAATGCGTGACATTGAGATTTAAACGTGGGACCCGGGTATAAAACTGCGACCAGAACAAGGTTAAAGCCAGTAGCAGCAGCAACATCTATATCAAAAATTATCAACTACGACTGAGGAAGTACAACGACTTACAGAGTAAAGAAGTCAAGCAATGGTACATACAAATCTGACGAGTGAGGTACTGCAGGCCTGGTCACTTGTGTTCGTTCTTTCTACTATAAAGATCCTTATCTTTCGTGGCAACTTCTTTCGATTGTTGTGGATTTTGATGGTAGTTTGATTACTCACACAATATGAAAAACTTGTTTGTTGAATCATATTATTGCATCAAAGTGTACAAAATAAAAACAATTTTGTAGGGACACCTTTCTATAAAGCGGTAAACTGTATACTCCAGAAATCTGTCGTCGGTTCACAACTCGAGGTGTATTTGGATCGACAGAATGTTGAACCCTATAATATAGTTTGCTTTGAACCTGCATGCACATGTATCAGATTAACTAGATATGCTGATACCACAGTTATACGAGTAGCGGTGAGAGCAAAAATAAACTTTATTCACACATAATGATAATAATAGTAGGTTAAAAATAAAAATATAAATTAAATCTGCTAAGTAATTTGCACATACAAACAATAATATAGGTGACTTCTATTATAATTCTTCTGTACACTCCTAAACGTCTAGACCGATTTATTTTGTTTACTCATTTATAACATTATAGAAATTATTCCAATTCGATGTTATACGTACTTTGATTATCATTTACAATAGTTATATAAATGTTAGTGCATGCATAACAATAAACACATAAATTCACATTGTCTTCTACACATTTTAATGCAGCCTCTGTAAATTTCGACTTTAGTCGGATATTATGTGAGTTAAGTCCCTGGACGGTACTGATTTAGAATTGGACCAGTTAGTTGATATTGGGATTGGGTTCCAGGACTGTTTTAAAAAATATATGACGAACATTTCACAATATTTTATTATCCATATTGGAATATCTCTAACGCACGCCTACAGCGGCAATAGAATGCAATCATTAATATTTTAATATGTATTACAATGTCTTATTGTTCTAAAACAAATTATTGTAAACGAATCGTGCAACCGAAACGCACATATCCGGGTTCCAAAACGCATCATCTCTGTAAATTGTTGCGCTTCACCACCGGTTCTCAAGCTTTTGATAGCCCTGCTCTTTATGAAACGCGATGTTTTCGAATACCATTCTAAAGAATTTATTCTTGGTCTTGGGCGAAGTAGTTAGATTTTACAAGATTGATGGTAAGCATGACATGTGAGGATTCCACTTATAAGTTAGTTTACTATATGTTCATGTATTGATGATGAATGATAAATGTAATTATGCGGAACCCTAAATTTTCCACGGAACTTTAGAAATCGCTGTCCAACACAACTCCGAGTTGAAATCGAAGCGGGCTAATAATAACTTTCTCCATTCATAAGGCAATTTTACGAGTCGGTCGTGTACGACGCAGCCCAATTAACCGACAGAAACAATTTTAACACCACAATATATCATTTTCATGCGCTCGATCACTGCGCTGGGTAACGGAGCGTGCGGTGATGGGAACGAAGCGGTCGTGTTATTACATTACAAGCCAGTCGAGATTGAACTGATATTGTATGAATATTCTTTGTACAATCTACGATCGATTGCGGTCCAGATAAAAAGAATTAGAGGCATAAAATTCGTGTAGTTTCCTCGGTTACTGGTTTTGTTATTGTGTTTATCATGTTTTTATAATATTGCCTTGATAGAATATCAATCTTCATGGAGTTCGAGAGGGACTGTAGTGGACAAGGAACGCGAGGTATCGATCCTTGGGGTGGTTATATCCAACAGGGAACGTCAAATGATTGCTAAAGTATGGTGTAAATTAACTTAGGGACACGATTTACTAATCACTACAAGATTAAGTAAATATGACCGTTAAATAAAATGTTCTTTTGAATCGTGAAAATAGAGTATTCTCTGTATTAAAACAAAACATTTATCATACTTACCCAAAACAACTGAAGACAGCAAACCATTTGATTACAACATGTATCGGAAAGTGTAATTTTAAAAGCTTAGTGTAAACTGAGTTGGCCTATATTACAATCTATTCAATATCCGAACGCAACACGAAGTTACTATGATGTATAGTACACACTCTATGCGTCGATTAACCCAAATTACTCCAATGTAAATATTTGGCCGCGCACGCCGCGTTCGAGTCTCCGGGAGGGACACGATTATTTTAGTTAACTAGGCCGCATCGTTTTGTAAGCTCGCGTTGAGACCGGACCGGCGATTTGTGATGACGGTTAAAGGGTGAGTGTATCTGTAGACTTAATCGAGAGGGTCACTGAGACCCCGATGTTATTAGATAAGGATGATGTACATTATTGAATCTCTGATTCGTAATAAAGATTAAGATTTTTTTAGAATACTAAGTATAAAGATATTATAAATCTATGTATAATCAATGTGTATATGTTCCCTTAACGGCTGGACCGATTTTCGATTATTCGGGCGACCAGTCGACCAACAAATCTAGCGGCAAGTTGATGAATGTGCTGACCAATTTACCAACCACTTGATCGTCGATCGTTGTAAAATTGAAAGCGTTATTAATCGCTAAAATGGAGTCAAAAGCAAACAATTAATGTGAATATGAATAAAAAAGTATTGAGTAACTATAGTTGTCTTCGCTTCTCTGTATTTTGGTTAGTACAGTATGTGCTAATAAAGTCTAGACAATCTAGACAGGAGATGATAGACAATTCTACTTTGGTCCTATAGTCGAGCGGACTAAGTGTATTTTTATGTAATTAAAATTTATAACATTTTTTCTTATTATTTAGGAAACAAACAATCGCTTGAATATACATTAAATATATGTATATTACATGTAGACTTGGAGTTCCATTAATTTGTTCTATAATACATAAATGAGCCAAAAGTAAGAAGAAAAAGGCTAAATCGACAATTATAATTAATTATAAAAGATAATTTCTAATTTTGCTTTTAATTTTATTCTTATACAATTCTA
Source organism: Papilio glaucus (assembly GCA_000931545.1). Classification (NCBI taxonomy): domain Eukaryota; kingdom Metazoa; phylum Arthropoda; class Insecta; order Lepidoptera; family Papilionidae; genus Papilio; species Papilio glaucus. The sequence continues at coordinate 42,811 of JWHW01033672.1, read as the reverse complement.
AGCTATTACTAAAAATATCAATATCTTTAAAAAAAATATTATACACATCAACACTACGTCTACGTACTAAAAGTAAATACTGATTTATATATTTTACGACGAATACATTTTACTGCGAGAGCTGTTCTTGGTTATTTTTAATTAATTTCGATTCAATTCGAAGTCAAGTGATTTAGTTACGGACAAACCGAGCATCAAACAGTAATGTTTGCTAAGTTCGTTTGATTACCTCGCTATGGTAATACTATCGTGCAGGTTTTTTATTAGCATTCACCGAACAGGTTACATGCAGCATCGAAGACAATTGCCGATAGAGTCGTGGTCACGCATCAGCATGATTAAGTGAATGCTAATTCGTCCATTCAGGGCTGATTACGCACTAATGATCATTATGCACCTGCAACTAAATTACGCCCACTTATTGTGTATTACCGGTCGTTGTTGTAAACGTGGCCGCATGCATAATTGTAATCAATTATTCAGCCATAAACTTTACCTAAATAAAATCAAGTTCCTTGTTAGTGGGTCGAATGTGTTTATTCATCCAACAACCCTTAGATGTGTAGTGGAAGCGGTTTTTTAATGGAACAAGGTGGCATACGAGCGGCCCCTGATTATAAGTGACAGCTTCCCATAGGCATCTGCAACAAGCTAGTGAGTTGCAGATACGTTGCCTACGTTAAGGTACGGTTAAGAAAAGGAAATATCCTATTTTCTGTTCATGAGTCCTCTGTCCATTAATGAATAAATTATTCTTTTATTAAATAAATAAGTGATAAATCATTACCTAAACATCGAGTCTGTGTAAGTTTAGGAGAGCTCGAGTGGGTTTTACAGTGAGGACTTTTACGTATTTTAAAGACTTATTTCGGTAACCAGTAATAACCTGTACCTTTATTTTTGGTTAAGTGGCTCGACTATCGTAGGTCACCTCAGGTAGTACGATAAACTCTCACAATACCGACCCGAAGATTAAGAAGGTATTTAATTTATAATTCATTGTTTTCTTTGGTCAGTATGCTCCAATCCATTTCCCCTGCCCAACCTTTTTATAATAAGGAAAGGATTTGACGGGTTAATTAACATTAAGCAGGAATTGTCAAAATAAAATCAAACTACCTCCTTAGTACCGCAGTAGAGATGCGGAATAATACCTGAAACAATAACAAAAATATACATTTAAGACGTTCAATAAATTAAACTAAATAAAGCAGTTTCATTTTTATTTATTGCACGATATCACAAAACCCATCATTAGGCAAGTAACAAACACTCACTCGTGATTTGCGCATACAGACTCTCAAAATCATGGATCATGCAAAGTTGCCTTTACTTTGCATGACCCTTGATTTTTCTTTCATAATTTCGCATCCGAAAACCTCCGCAGGTCATTGGCATTTATACATCAAATATACAGTAAACCCATACGGTAAAACCAATAATTCACAAAACGCATAAATATAACCATCAACTGGAAAACCAAAAGCTAAACAGAGCGGTCATTAAACAGCACGCCACTTGCGCGGTCGACGCACATACGCACAGATCATACAAAACAACCATTAGCACCGCACATTTCATGCATAACTCGCGTATAAAAACGAGCAACGCTAGTTAACCCACCCGAATAACGAAATCGCAATCTAAAATTTAAATTACGATGGATTTTGCACACGAAAAACAAATGGATGCTGCATAAATATATCGGCTTAATACATTGCGAACTGTTAAAAGGCGCTACGTGTGAAATAGAGTATTCAATCGGGTGAGGGAAACGGCCATTTTGAAAAGCGCGTTAGTCAAACAGGGGGGTGTGAATATGCAAAGTGGCGTTCTGCATTTGATGCACGCTCATGCGGGCTTTAAGCGGCCGCCTGTTAAACCGCTACGTAATACTTAAACGAAATAATCTCGACAATTACGCGTATACTATGTATCTGATTCTACATTTGTAGATTTAATTAATTACGCAGATAGATCAACTGATATTGGCGCACGGCGCTAGGTGTGAGCGTGAGCTTGCAGCAGCTTTGCTTTGTGCGGCAGTGACGCGGACAGTCGTCCGATCACTCTCTTGTCATCTTGTCTTGTCTAATTCTAAATTAAACTTGGGCATTATAGTTCACAATTGGACGATTTTACTTCGCCAGTATTTAATATGGCAAGTGAGATTTTAAACCGACGAAGTTTCAACATGTTGAGTTGAACTAATTATTTTAACTGTAATCCATCTATAAAACTAAAACATTACTGAGAAACACGAGCTTACAGGGTGATTTGTCATCCGCATTCGCATTCCCATGACGTTACGGTGCTATATTGACTTTTAAAAAATATTCTAGGCAGTAATTCGAGACGACAATACTTTGCTTGACTTAACACAAATAAATGAGTTAGTGATAGAATAAAAATCTTTCTGTAGTAAACAACAACAGTTTTTAATATATTATTCAAATTTTTTTTTCGACTCTAAAGTTTCATCAGTTAAATAAGTAATACGGGTCTACTGATACTTTCAATGAACAAATAAGCATTTAGAAGTACATACATACATGTAAATTACTATGTTTATGGTTCATATTGTGTTCGTCTCTAAGTGATTGTGCATTGCTCACTATATATCCTATGTTAGTGTGTAGTTTCTAGGATAATATATGTACAATTGTTGACAAGCCATTAAATAAAATAAAATATAAGCCATAATTTTATCATATTTATAAGAAAAGGAATATGTATTTAAAATTCAAATTGTATGTGCTAGTCATAGTAACAACATTTGAAAAATGACGGAACACTTATAGCACTCTTGCACCGCTAATCCCGCGTCTTAGTTTACAACACATCATAACGAGACACGCCCGGAGTTTAATATTCATGCGCGAGCTTATTCTCGATAAAGGCACATTCACACAGAAAACAATAGACGCTGCGTTAGAAAAACTCATTGGTTTAGTTCATTAAGGGTAAAATATAATTAGTGAGGCAGATACAGCGGAAGCTCGTCCAGGCAATTGACGCACCTCACACTATAAAATTTTCATGATTCATTCTTATACCAGACAATAAATCTACTTGGAAATTACTGAAACGTATTAGAACATGAAAACCCAGAATCTTATCGAAGTAAATAATGATTATTCAGTTTCTCTGGAATGGTCCATCACAACGAAATCCGAGAAAAAGTTTGAACGCAAATACTGCGATTGTCATGAATTTTATGTTTTTAGTAATTTAAAAAAAAACTGAGCACATTTCTATTGATAAATGTAGCATAATATATAGGTTACATATTGTTGTATGTATGACTATAAATCACGTTCTATTTATAAATATTGGTTAGACAAATGCTTCCATTGTGACCGCCAGCTTACGGAGCGCGTAGCTTTACCGGGATTGTGGATGCGCGAAGTGCCGGGACTTATGTGATGGACGTGAACTGGCTACGTGTTGTTTTGTGGGGGATGCGAGTCGCGAATATCAAAGCGCCGTTTGTTTATAATGCACGATGCGTTATGCTTTCATCGCGAAATATGTTATTCAAACTTTTGTTTCACAAAAACGGCAACTGAAATTGTTGAAAGAATGTCGTACAGCGAACACTTTTACTACAAGTAACTAGGAAGGGGAGATATTCCCAAGTATAAAAACATATTTCATACAAGAATGTTTAGTTCTGAGCCAGGCAGCTATAGCTAGTTGAAAGAATAGGTCAACTCGATTGAATTTCATCCAGACCTCAATATACTGGCAAATATTTACACTCGTGTGATGAGTGAGCTTTTAGAGATCTTTGACTAGGGCGAAGATCTCCATTTGTACAACCGTGTGTATGTGTGTGAGTTTTGATTCCATATCATCGTATGTATAGAACATCCAAACCCTTCGGCTACAAACACCCCGCATGAAAATTATGATTGCCAGCTTTGTAAATTATATTACGTCACTCAATTAAGATATAAAAAAGGTTTTTCAGTAACCATCCGCCGCGCGTTGTATGATGCTATTAAAAAAGGGGTTTTATTTACCGAGACATTTCGCATCCTTTATCACAAAAGGCCTACAGCGGCCCCAATCCGCTTTTATATTCGAAACTTTTTCAACATTTTCGTCACTAAACGCGAGACATTCTTCAAAAATTAAATTCCAGTCATGAATCATCGCTTTTCTCTCAGCTTTTAACGCGACCTTTTTTTCTGGTTTTTGTCTTGAGTGAATCAGTTCCAGACAATTCTTTCAGAGCTGACTCACTTAACACTAACTGAATTAAAAGAACTGCCGGTGCCCTAAAAACAAAATGAATCGCGTATTTAATTTCGCCCTTTCGGCTGACTTTCAAAGAACAATCCGACACTTTTTATAAAGTTCAAGTAACGAACTATATAAAATATTTACATACCCGTGACCGTAACTAATGTAAAGTGGTTTTTAATAATAGTTCAAGCAGTAACCAATTGTCTCTAACTTTATGATTAACGAAATGCTTTAGTTGTTTTTCTCACTGTGGACTTTTCGTATGACACAAAGCCTTATCAAATACTTACGTATGGTCTACATCCATTGATAGCTCAGCCAGGTTTACATTTATGTTTATAGATAAGTCTTCTCGTAAATATCTGTCTAGAATCCTTTATGTTTTATATTAATTTGTGAAGTGCTTTTCTTGCGTCACAAGTACGTCCTACTTTAATTGCAAGTTTTTAATCATCCCCCGTCTGCTTTGTCCCGGTATTCGCAGACTCATTTACTGGTGTTTTAGTTTAAATAGCAATCAAATGACTCAGCGCTCGGTGTTCTCGGGATTGCAATTTTCTCAGCAACTCAAACAAAAACTTTAGATGTAAAAACGAAATTTAAAAATGTCGGAAGCCGTTCGTCAGTTCTGCCGTTGCTTTTTTATACTCGAATCAACTCGATATGGTACATCTATAATGACGGGAATTATCTACAAAGGTATTTTTGATTATGATTAATGTCATATGAAATCCATTTTGTCTTAAATGTTCACGGTAGCAGCGGCTGTGGGCAGTTACTCTAAATGCCCCTACGGTGTTTATTCCTGCATTTAGTCTAATGAGTCAGGTCGTCGGAAGCCCAATAGGTGTTCTATTCTTTGCCTAAGTTATTTCTTTGATAACGACAGACACTACCGTTATGTTGTTTCGGATGTTTATAGAGGAAAAAAAAACAGGCAGTCATAACTCCTGACAGAATTGAAAACTCAAAACAGGTGGAATGGTGCGACAATAGTTCGAAATAAGTATTCAAGAAAATTCGTCGAAACACATGTTGCATGTTGTAGAAAATCTTATAGGTATAAAACATGTTTCTCACGCCAACCTATAAGACATCGTTTAACGCGGCTAACCAAGTTTTCACTTCATAAATCATAGCATGACATCTCCAAGGCTACACGACGCAGAAAATTAATGTTATATTAAAAAGAGATACCGCATTTCCTGAGCTAATTTGACTACGAACACGACTCTTGGGGATCACGTGGACCGGACACCCGATACGCGGATGCGTCAATTAAAAGGGACGCTTCGTTCGCTCGGTCGTTTTGCTGCTAGTTTCGTCCTCTCCCGGGGGCGAAGAGTCCGGGATGAATTTTATTGCGCGTCTCGTTATAAATGTTTCCGGAAAAACTGGACGTTGGTTTCGAAATGATTGACGCGAGAGGAAATATTTTCATTGCTAGATACAGTTTCGACTAGATTAACCTAGATAGGATTTTGGGGCATTTTCAGACATGGAAGCATTCCTACAATATTTTACTGATGCTAAAATAGAGATTTAAATGCACAAATGTAATACAAATTGTCTTTAGTATAGACACTTTTAAAATAAACCATCAAGACTTTATAGCATAACAAATTACTTTTATAATAAAAACGTCTAAGGTAATTTAATTCTATTTAATTTTCAAAGTCTGTAATTGACTGTTGGTACAAAAAGATCATTATTCATTATTGTAAAGCGTAACATTATCCTATGTAGTGATGAGAACGATGAAAAGGTTAATATCGATACTTTTTATTGCTAATTGTTAATATTCGTTTATTTTTATTATATTATGTATATACAAATAATAAATTCATACAAGAGAGAAAAATTTAAACAACAAACTGATAAAAGTATATACCCTTCACTAGACTAGGTCTAGTCTATATGCGTTGTATCTTCTTTATACCTATCTATATTTTCTTCTATATACGTATAAAAGGCGACGAGTGTATGTATGTTTCATATAGACTTTGATACACCTCGACTGATTTAGAGGAAATTTTCAGGAAATGTTCAGATTGGCCCTACAGGTGTTCCTGTAAGGTTTGGTAGCGATCATATCAACATAATAAGTGCTACTTTTTTAATCAAATATTAAATAAAACAAACATATCGTGGTTTTTATGTAGGATACAAAATTTGTTAATTCAAGAATACTTTATGATCGACTGTAACTGTAACTGTGACATCGATATATTATTTATGATTTCAAAATAAACAGCTCTATTCTCTAGCCATTTTAAAAGGTTCGATCGCGGTTTATGTTCGAAGAAATAGTGCACGAAACTTGAGACGCCCGCTATTATTTTGGAGTTTATTGTATAATTTGAAATAAAAGCTTCGCTTTCTTAATGTTCGGTATTTAATGAATAGAATAAACACGAACAAAAACATGTATTCCAGATTAAAAAAAATGTATCATAAGGATATTATTTTACCGTAGTAAACGATTGGGTTAGAGTATTTGATTACTTGGATGTGCCCATTTACTGGGATAACAATAATTGCTTGTCTACCACATTAGCCTTTTTGGAGAAGAAAGAAAAAAATAAAGAGGCCCCAATTTCAGTAATCTTCCCATCGTTTCCTAATATCGATAGGATGGAATTCTTTTCAAGATGATTTAACAAGAAGGGGATTAGGAATCCTTTTTCCTATCTATCCCCTCAGTCCATTAAAGTAGGCAGCGCATCTGTAACTCATTTGCTTGTTGCGGATGCTTATGGCGGTCCGTTAACATCAGGTGGACCCCTTGCATGTTTGCCACCTTCTCCCATAAAAAAAAATAGGTAGAGGTTGTATGGTAAGACAGCCTGTGTACCTGATTGTTCAACGAAAGGTGTAGGCATAAATACATTAACTTCACGTCGGTATCCTTTGAGGTCCTAGTACTTCCACGGTTGATCAGAATTTTTACAGCTTATGCTGCTGGCTCAACTAGTGTTATGGGGTATGTTAGGGGTCTAAAATGTTGGTTAAATATAAATAAACACACGTTGAGAAACAAAAGTTATACGTAATATTCGCGCTGTTATGTACAACGTTAGTGGATTATCTTGTTTCACTCCAGTTAAAAGGAGCCACTTGAAACATTTTTATAACGAGTAAAAAGCAAACACTAAAAGCGGAGCCGGCAGAAATTAACGTTAATAAAAATGGGAGCACGAGTCAGAGACTTCACGTGTTGTTTGTTTCCATTTCATCATTAGTACAACAAACATACTTTTTATAGGTGGTAAAAAGTTTTTTAAAACCAATTCGACTGGTCATCTCTCAGATAAAATCGTTAGAAAGTCCGGTACGCTTTACCGTAAGTATAAATGAAGGTTTGCTTCAGTACGTTGAAATATGACACCTTCAAGAGAAGATCGAATAAGCTAATACTAAATGATGATGTGTATATTATCGTGAGATTACATCGACGGTTAACATTGGATTTTGGTCAAGGAATAATTTATTCAGGATTAAAAAAAAATTCCCGAAAGAAATATTATGGTTAAGTGACGTCATCGTGATTCACGTAATTTAAAAATCACATGTACATTTAAGTGTTGGTGAAACTCGGAAGAATTCGGACTAGGCAGTAAGTCATTACTGTGAGTCATGCACGAGCAACACAGTACACGCATTCGTAGCTCGCAGTACATTTGGAAGCAGGGCACGCGCCGCCGAGCAATCAGACGTTCCCTGTAATAAACGCTATTTGCAAGTGAAATATCTCCAGCCGTACATAAACTAAGAGGTAACAAGCAGGGATTTATATTCTATTATAAGCTCGGTATTCTAACAAAAAATCCTTGATTGCATACTTATACATACCAAATTACACGTACATAGGAATCGAGGAGTATCTCCACTTCTTGTTAAGCAAATTTACATATTCTCTTTGTATTAAAAACCTTTAAGAGAAGACTGGAGAGGCATACCAAACCATATTAACAGCAAAAAGATACAAACTACAATTTTTTCTAAGTGTCCGATCGTACACACTACAATAGAATTCCTAAATCCTATAGAATTCCTAGACGCTAGCCATTTATCATCTGCGTTTAAGACTATAATGTGATGCTAACCAGGCCTTAGTCACCAAGTAACCATTCGTTCAATATCTCCCACATACATTAGGAGCAACAAAGTGTGTAACTTTTCTATGATATTTTATTCGGTTTACGGTGTTATAACATAAAGTTTGTTTTAAGCACTTTGAGGAGTATTGAAACTCGGACCGAGTTGTGAGAAATATTAATAATTACACTGTAAGGTAGTTTGTTACAAACTTTCCGAGAAATACCTATTACACCTGATAGCTGAGGCTATTGATATTCTAGCTGTGAACTTTTGCTTAATGAGTAAATATCCAAGGTGTTCGTGTTACGATAACTTAGTAGAGTTAAGTATGAAAGTCATAAATTAAATATTTATACCAGAAAAATCTATAGTACCTAGTACTGGTATATTTTTAATCAGCTAAGCAATTCTACGATTCAAAGACTAAAGTAGAATTTATTAGTATTCTATTGGCATGGAACAGTTACTAACAGATCCCCCTCCGTTTGTATCACTCTAATGAGCAAACAATGCTATATGTAACGAACTTGCAAAAAGAAAAACAGCGGATCGCAAAAACGCTTGCAATTCTTACCACAGATACAAGTAGTAACTTCATGTATTTGTAATCACGATGGATTTTTCTAATCAAAAGATCTTAAAATTTGTAAATTCCAACACAATTACGACGATTCCTATGAAAGTACGAAAAGTGTAAACGCCGCCATATATGGTGAGTGACGTTTGTTTGATGTGAAACAAACTACACATTGATTTGCTTTATGGAGAAAGACTCGATAAGGCGAATCAACTTACACTGAAGGGAGCTATACATTTGAGAACTTTAAGAAAGCAATCAGGTACCAGATGAAAAGGTTACCGTACTCTTTAAAGAGCTAAATCCAAACTTGACAGAGAGTAAGTTAAGGCTAGAATAAGGCTCTACAGCCGCACGCACATAGGCCTCCCCCATATGTTACCAAAAATATCCCTACTCAATGGGTATCTTCCGCAACCATGCCCAGACCGTAGGTCCTTTTCGTGGGAGGCCTACCAACGTCGTCTTGTTTGTAGTCGCGATCTACGAGCAATGTGTCATGCTCGTTGACACATAAGTTCATTAATTCTTTGAGCAACGTTGGTTATCTAGGTTTAACAGATGAAGTTACCACTCGATCAGTCACTTTAGACGGATCATTCAAAGTACCAAACAAAGAAAAAAAAGAATTCCCTTTTCATTTGCAACTCTACCCGCGCCGCGGCACGCAGGCCGTCGTTTATCTCCGCTGCATGAGAAATCCTTTAGAGCATTCGCGTGTTTTGCAGCATTGTGCCCGTGATAAATGGAATCTCACGGCCGACGCTCCCCGTGCCCCGTTTGCTCGCTGTATAAACAAGCTGGTAACGAAGTGCGAGTACTCGCTGATTAGAAACACAATAGATTGTTAGTTCGCTTCCGATGTCAATTGCATGATAATTGATTTTTTTCTGTGTAGCTTGTGATTGGAATGACCTTTTTGTAGTTTTAATTATTGGGATGCGGAACGGATGCAACTTAACTCATATATGAAACATATATGAGTTTACGGTAATCTTAGTGTGAAAAAATATAATAGGGTAAAAAATGACTTTAGTTAAATGTTATGTACATAATTCTGGGGACAGTAAACATCTATCTTAGTAAGTAGTGTGCTGTAGTTTTTATTGATGAATAAATATCAAATATTACTGGTAGTATCAAACTGAGTCATTCTGCGACTACTCAAGGTGCTCAAATATATTCGTGTATCCAACAAAGGATTTAAACAATTTTCATGGATGATAATACAACCTATTTCGTTCCTCTCAAGCTCTACAGATAGCTGAAACTTGAATAAAATCAAAAGCAAAATGTAAGAGTAACCTCTTTTGATGTATAAAATCCAATAATCTAATACGTCATATAACTCGGTATGAGCTCGCTCCAGGGATATTATCCTTGTTCTATTTGAATAAAGTGATTTATTCAAATACAGCAGTGTTCCTCCATCCGGCGACGGGACTATTGCAAACTTCAAATTAGTGCTGCAAAGTAAATTTACTGAGACCCTTATGCAAAATTAAAGAGATTTGTGTTTCTTGACTTTAGCTATAACCACCTTATTATCTAGTGTAGAAATGACGTCATTAATAGTGCTAATTTGAGTCAAATAGAGAGAGAAGTTATGTATTACTAGTGTATTTTAAATAACATGTAAGGGATTATATGACGCAATAAATAAACTAAAAATCTCTTAACGAAATTATATGTCGAAATCTTTTACAAGCTATTAGCGTTAAGACAATAATAAAAATAATCAAGAATCGATTCGTCGCCGTCAAACAAAGCAAAGCCACATTTCGTAAACACTTAACACGTAATAAAGCTATCAATTCCCTTCACTTAAAAAGCTCGCAGTGCAAACGCTTTCGCGACGCCTCCAATAAATTATTGTCTCTCAAGTTACGGCCGTGTGAGTGCCGATCATTATTTATATCCGCACGTAACCCGATACTCGGACGGTTAGCGCGCCGACGCCCCCGGGACCAATAAGAAATGCACCCGGTCCCGAACCTAACGTTTTGTTCTTACACGGAATTAATACCGTTGCCTTTTGTATGCCGATGCATCATTCACTCAACGTCGGTTTTTCTTTAACTTGCTGGTACTGCCGACTTCAATAATTTGTATAGGTATATTAGATATTTATTATAATACAATATTACAATTATTTATTAACAATATTCGATTGTTTAATTGCCTTGGATACAATGAAAAACTACTAAATTGATTTTAAATATTCTTTCACCCATGGAGACTTTCATTGGCGAGTAGCCTCGGGCGATATGCGTATATTTTTGTAGTCTATATTTGTCTCAATATACATATAATAATAAGCTCTCATGTCTCTTTATATTTGTGAAATGGGAATACGTAACATCTGCCGATCCTTTTCGATTATGGAGTTAATTTTTTTTTTGTTTTGTTTCATAATATTAGAGAGATAAATTAATATTGGCTTTTCAGCAACCCACAAGCGAAAGCCTTACAAAAGACATTAGCCGTAGACTGCTGCGGCGCTGTGAATTGGCTGCCGCCCAATTCACGTGCCTTTTAATAATTTCATATTCCCAGGTATCTTCGTTTTATTTTCACTTTGTCTATACTTTTCTTGAAAATTTTAATATTACAACAATATTTTTCAAAATTGAACTATTTTGGTGTCATGGTTTTTTAAGTCAAATAATAAAATCTATAAACAACTCAAGGTTTCTTTTTTATACTCCTTTCCCAGGAAGGTTGCCGTCAGGCAGGCAGCCGGCAGTACACTGTAGACTCCACATGAGTGGGAAAAGGGCAGAGAAATGATGACTTAGGGAAACAGTCATCAGTTCAATGTCAAACGAACCCGTCGTTTTTAGTCCTGTATCTAACGGGGGGTTAGGGAACCGGATACATCCTATAGTTATGACTACAACAATAGAAGCAGCACCATCAAACGTCGAAGAGAAGCAAAGGCCAGCTCAATCAGAAGTACTACAACCTCAGAACTGGTGTGTAAAAGTCATTTTACTTCAGCGTTTCCTCTAATAGGTGAAGTACCGCCGCTATCCTCGTTCCATACCTCACCTTTCTCGTACAAAACCAACAACACATCCGTAGCCTTAATTGGTACGTGTGTCGATGGATTACGGAGGTGACCACACATAACATCAGATAAAAAAGTCGTTTTGGTTTGGAAATACCGCTGGGGACAGATCATCACAGCGCGGTTGTGCAAGGAAGGATTTAACAGGAAAACGCATGGTACTCCAGAAGGACCACATCAACCATAACTAGATAAATTAGGCGTTGACATGAAATTATAGGGGATTGTTAGGGTCATGCAAAATGTTCTTAATTTATAACTATTATTTGATCAGGCAGGAGCTTATGTTTACTAATTCCTTTTAGGTAACAAAATTCTGTATTAACAAAAGTATCGTCCGCACAGGGGATTTAGTGAATATGCTTCTATACATTTGCGGTAACCCGAACGATTTCTGATATAGGTTTTGTTGAAATTTGATATTTTCATACGATATTCCCGGCCAGTCCCTTTACGCATATTGTACGAGGCAAAGAATAATAACACGGGTGAGAGGCATAAAATGTTATTCACAATAACGTACGCTTTATAAGCGGATTGCTATTTGTTCGTTGTTTGTTTTTTTATATAACTTTGGTTGTTTTATGAAACACATAAAATATGCAACCGCGATTACTTAACTGTAAGGGGGTAGACAGATATCTGTATCAATGATTATTGATATTTAAATCAACGACTCAATTGATAAACTTTTTGACTTTTTCATTGTTAAGATAATGTTATGCCTAACTAGTTTTCGAGTGAGTTACTGAGCTTTTGTGTTAGTTCTAGAAACCAAATTTTCAGGTAGATCGACCTTTTATTTGGCACCTTTTGTTTTGTTATAGTGATCAAAATTTATAAGAATACTACCGCCATCTATGAAAATAAAACTACACTGTAAACATAAGCATGTCGGTAAAGAAAACTGCCAAGATTTTGAAACGCCTTTATGAGTTATCGCTACCTTCATCTATTGATAATATCTAGCTGAGCCTAAAACATTCTGATTCTGATTCTCGAAACATTTCTGTTATTGTTTTACTCGCAAAAGAAGGTTTATTCTTAATTAGCATGAAAACCCCACTTCCTCGTTTATCTGCTAAGATAATAATTATAATTAATATAATAAGGCGTTACTCAGCGGAAACCCATTACCGAGAAGGAAGGCGGCAACGCGTATTAATTTGTTTGTTGCTTCGAAACAGCTTTTGTATTTATGTGAAAATTAGAGGATTATCTATTCCCTTATTTATTTTTATTAATCATAAATTGTGTGTCACGTAGTGTTATCACGTATAAGTAAAAGGGGCCAAGATTCAAGTTGGCGTGAATCTTGGCCCCTTTTACTTTTATTATATCTTTATCAGTAAATTTATTTAACAAAATAATCAAATTTTGTTAACACTACTTATTTTTTATACCTGACACGATTATATTATTTGCTACACGCAAAAAACTCATGTACCTTCGCACTATAGAAACGATTGATATATCAATGTACACCAGTCAGGATAAACCAACGTTAGAACTTGTAACTTCTACGGATTGCTAACTGTTCGCAATCCGTAGAAGTTAAGATCATCTGAAGCATAGTAAAATAATTCGCAAATATGATCTAAAAATTGATTTATAAATGCTTATATCAGACGTAAGGATAAAGCGATTCGAGCGCGTGGCGTAGTATTGTGAAACCAGTGAGTTTACAAGGATTTCTCGCAGGTAATATTGCACGACTCCGTCGTCACATAACTAAGAACTTTTTCCATATCCAACGTACACGTTTCTTCTTAATTTCGCCCTTTCTTAGGATTTCACCAAGTGCAGCGTTACTAGAGGGAGCTTTAACTTAAATTACTCTATTAATATTATAAAGAGGGAAGATTTCTATGTTTGTAATAAACTCAAAACTAATAAGCCTAACCGAGGGTTTCCACTGGCATAAAACATGTCGCGATACAAATTTTTCTCTCTATCTTCTCTATGACAAAACTGAGATGACAATTTGTTTGTTTGAATATTTTCGGCAGAGTATGCTCAAGTAAGACACTCTCATTCAAAATTAATTAATGCATGGATTTTTTACAAGCTACATGAATGTACCTTGCAAATTATTATTATTTAAACATAGTATGAAAACTATACGTAACAATTGTTTGTTAGTCGCTCGTGTAAAATAAAACTGAAGTTCAATATTAGTCGGCGACAGTTTAACCCGCAATTGGTCGGCGAGGTCAGGGAGAGCGGCGGTATCGCTTAACCGGAAGGATGTTTTAGGGCATCCCAATAGGTGTAGGCTTACCCGGGACTCGAAAGGCTTTGCGGTCAGGGGACGCGTAATTTAAATGTCTTCCAGGATTTTGGTTTAATTATTTTGTCATTGGTTTCTTATTTGAAAATAAATAAAAGTTCCATACTTTATTAATTATTTTAATAATATTTATACGTTCCGAATGTAATAGGGGGCCCGATAAATCAATACATATAGACATATATTTTTAAACTGATAGAAATGACAGCTAAACAAATAGTTGTATAAAGGTACATGGTACATGTCTAAAACATTAATAAAATACAGAAAAGGACAGACAAGACGGCGCGATTTCATTCTTTACTATTTGCTATAGAAACAATCTTAGGATTGCTTTGTTGATCGTGATTTACGGCTTGAGAAATATTTTTAGCTCTACAAGTAAGAGAAGTAGACAACAAATTTACATTTCGAATGATGTGCTAGCTGTTGCCCGCGGCTTCGCACGCATTTGTTCCTTATTTTCCACGCTGGTGACTTTGCATAACTTCGAATTATAGGCATCATGTGTCAATTTTTTTTTATTGTCAAAACATGATACTATACCATGGCAACCGATATTGTAAATTAAGGTTTCATGTACCTGGGGATCAATTTTTTTAGACAATATTTCATGATCATCAGTTGAGTCGTTAAAAAGTTAAAGCGTAACAAACAAACAAATTCACATTTGCATTTATAATAATATTTAGGATATGACCGACAGATATTTAACGAAGCTGTAACCGACAAGCATAATGCTCATCTCATAGATGTTAGAATGTAGAAGAAGTGAGAGGTGTGCGTACTTATAGAAAAGTGATATTATTTGTATCCTTAACAGTCGAGCACGAACGCCTAAGTATGGGTGTAAAAGAATTGGTATGTCAGGACCGTGCCAAACGTAAATCCATGATCTCTGCCTTCCTTTCTTTGTTTGGCGTGCTTATTAAATAATTGTATGAATAATCGTGAAAATAGAAATTTGTATTTCGTATTTTAGATCAAACATAATGCGCACCATTAATAACCAACGTACACGAACATTTACTTATCAAAAGATGTTTCCCGCCAACTCTAATTTCCCCGTAAGAAAATTACGAAACAGGAATGCGGTGTAGTTTATGTGTATGTGTGCAATTTGACTCCAGGCAGTCGCCGAAATTAGAGGACCGCTATCTAACGAGTACACGCAATTGTGTGGAAGATAAGATTTGTCTTTAAATTGCTGAATCTATTTGTAGAATTACTTACATTTGAGGAGAAACATCGCCTTCATTTACAGCAAAAAAAAATCTCTTTTACAAAATAAGCAGCCAAGTTCAGTCACTCAGTTTATTCAAGATTTTAAATTCTACAGAAAACAAAATATCTACATCTGAAAAGGTGGTTATTGTCTAGAATAGGCGGCATGTTATAGTGGATTAGTAGTTTTTAACTGATTTTAAACTTTATTTTCCTATTTTTATTTCTTCTACACGTCACTACATGTTTAGAGACGATAGATAAAGTGCACAAGTAAAGATTTAACTAATTGATAAACCATTGTGAATTTCAGTTTATAATCGGACTAGGATGGCTAAACTGTCAGTAAATTGTGAACTGAACGAATCATTAACAATTTGACCTGTCATGTAAAACGCAAGTTTTTTCTTCGATAAACACCTTTCTACGTATAAAATATTTTATATTGCGGTAGATTAAAATAACGTAAGGTCATCAAAATAAAAACTGACTAAATACCGTTTAATTGAAATTTATAAATTCAGTAAGCATAGGATTTAATCGTCCAATTTCCTTATCTCCATAATTTATTAACTCGCTAAGAAGAAATGTTAAACATGATTATAACAACGAGATGTTAAAAAACTGCTCGTTTGAAGATTTTTTTTTTTAATTCGATAAGGTTATTTTAAGGTGAATCCTCTCTTTTCGGCCAGCGCTCTGAGCAGTTCGCTTATCAGTTGCTTTCTGCCATCAATCTTTTGATTTAATGGCTGCCGAAGAAAAAAAAACGATAACGAAGGAGCGACGTAAGCTTTTGCGCATACAAATTTTCATGATATTTTTTACTGAGAACGTGACCTCGATAAAATTTAAAAATATTTTTGACGCTGTTATTGGTGTCGGTGTCTTTATATTATATACTATATACATGAAGTGAAAACAAGAAAAAAAAATTGAGCACAGCTGTAAGATTTGGCTTAAATGTTTCTGAGGAGGAGACGTCGAAAAAGGTGTGTGCGTATGTGTACTTATGTATGCACGTAAAAACTTATACTTATTATTATTGGTCGCCATGGTAACCACCATGAAGTTGATACCTCATTTAGGTGTCGCGCATCGTAAAAATCATTTTTCCCGAACGCACAAGAAGTATAACTTTAAAAACATCGGCGTCAAGAGCTGGAAACAAAATGAGCGATCGCTAGTCAGTACTTATTTCTTTACTTAACAGTTCAACGAATCCGTTAAATAAATAAGCGGCTCCTGCTGGATTTTGGATTAATAATACGTAGATATAGAGACATATAGATGCGAAGTCATACCTTACAGTGATTCCGTAGACATACTCCATGCGGTTAATAAATTGTGGTGAGGCAATCGTTCACATTTCTTTGCATTTCGTGAGCCCTCTATGAATTACGTGTCTATAGACAAATGTCAAACGAATGATTTCCTATCACCTAAACACAACCACAATCCCATCGGATTCAAAATTCATTAATGAAAGTCATAAAGTAATGAGAGGTTAGTTTTGCCAAACTTATGTATTCCGAAATATTTGAAAGCTGTAGTTGTTATAACTGATACATGATTCATGCAGTAGGCATTCCGTACAGTAATGTTTCCTTTTTATATCACACGCTTTCGTTATTTAAGAATCGAGATATACGTCCAACGAGAACTAATATCGATTAGATTAGTAACATACTAAAGAAGGGTGATATATGGAGCACCCATTACCGACGAGTTTGTATATGTAGAAAATGAGAGAGGTGTGCTAGGATCGCGACAAATGAAAAACCATAATATCTGCCTACCCCCGTGGGTAACGGGCGTGAGCGTATATTTATTTATTTATATAAGCACTTACGCCATTGGCCAATTTCAAAAAACCTCCAAATTTGATATTTTATGTAACCATAACTTTCTGATAAAATTAGGGATAAGCAGATCTCCTTATTCTTTCTTCAAAAAGCGACCGTATATTGTTTAGAACAAAATATATAGAAATTTAAATTTGTTTGTTCGAAATAAAGTCAAAATAAATGAACCGATTTAATTAATTCTTTTACCAATAGATACCTCTTCTATCAGTTGCAGAAATTGTCTTTTTTATTAGTCAATCTATATACCCCAATGAGGTGCAGGTTATATATATATATATAGTACTTGTAGTATATTACTACAATAAAGTGGGAATCTTTTTCTGAAAAATTATACTAAGTGCTTGTGAAGGTGCTTTGGTTGTGTAGGTATTATTAATATTAATATTTCACACTACTTAGCTGGTTGCATACGAGGCCGTTTTACCGAAGCACACACTTGACTTACTTGTTTCATCCTTCGAGTGTTGCGTGCTTACGTCAGCCGTATTGGTAATTATCTTGTAAATTTTTCCATAATAAGGGCGTTAAGCGAACACACTTTATCAAATCTTAATCTAAGATTATAAAACATTAAAAACATACTTCATATAAATAGGTATAGATACAATTAATGAGTAACTATTATGTTACTAAATAAGACCCAAGTATTTAGGATTAGTCTATTGTCCTTTGAAAGACAAAGAGGCCTCTCCCAAAAATTGCCAAAAACATCCATCCGTCGGTCCTTTGTCATGTCATACGTTTTCTTGCAATCTTTCCGAGACAGTTAGTCCAGATTCCTATTAATTTATTCTTATTGAGCTCTGTTATAAAAGTTGTGAAAAATATAATATTTTAAATTCATGCTTGAACTTTGAAATCTTTTCAACCCGATACCGACAGGCTCGAAGAAGATCGGATCAATAAAATTGGCCGGCGAATCGATCGAATATGCCAGTAATTATATATATACGATAATTATAAAGAGTCTCAATAACAGGTTGATGGCTGACCGATGGCGGGCGCTGATTCCTTCACTTAATGATAAAACATCATGGGACCGAGCTGGGGCAATTAAGTTGGCGTTGTGAGGTATTTTAACTGCCGTCACGGGTTATAAGAGACTTTATCAGTACGGTTGTAGCATAATTTTGATATGAGTGGTCGCCACTTAACGCTGAAATGTTGCTACATTTTCAATTATAGTGTGGTTAAGTAGCAAGGTGATATGGTTAAGCGGCGGACGGTTTTAATTTTACAAATAACATGTCGGTTTTAGTAAAATATATTTTGAGACAGGAATGATGACTCACAACTATTAAGAAATTTCTGTTAAATACACAAGTTGACGTACTACAAGTTGACGCCTGGGGTTTCACTCGCCGTGCGATTTAATTTTATCGTCGTGATCATATAGATCCGAGGTCAAGTTACATTGGATTACATTTATCTATCCAAACTTTCATCCCCTACTTTAGACCTGTAATGTATGAATTTAGAAATATTCTTTCTTAGTGCTCGAGTACGTAATAACAGAAAATTCTGTGCTAATTTTCAAGTCTATAGGCCCAGTATATTGGGCTGCGCGCGTCAGTTTCTTCTTTTGTATATAAAAAAGTCGGTGATTAGAAATATTATACTCACTTAAATACTGATCCTAGTAGATTACTACTTATAACATTAAAATGTTAAGTACTAACTTATATGTAAATAATTGTATTCTGTGATAATACGCGTTGCGTAATTTGCAATCGGCCTATAGGCCCCAAAACATTTTGTCAGTTGTCACGGGCAGGTGAGCCCGCGGCACTTAATTCCATGCTCGAATCCCACATATATATCAAGATAATTGTTGTAAACTAAATATAATTTTCTTATATTCAACTAGCGGACGATTTATACAAAAACCAAATATATTTCATATTTATGCACTGGCAAATAATAACACTTCGACAGCTGTATTGTCACACAAATGGTTATGAGAACGTTAATGTTTGTTTTAAAGAAAATACTGCATCTATTTATAATTCTAATACAAACAGAATATTCATAAAATAAAGAGGATGAGAGAGTTTATCGTGTCTAAGCGTTTGCGTGCCTACTGTATAAGCTGTTTTAGAAAGAAAAAAATAATGAAATATTTATGTACATCAGTACAACAGGAAGATGCGTACTGAAGTGTTACGGCTTAATCACACGTCAAACATTCTGGGTTATTTGAATTCCGTAGGACAATAATTTTGTCCCTTAAATCATCCCCTGACCCCCGCCGGGTCGTCCTGAAGGTTCCCTTTATTTTCCACTGGACAGTTTCGATTGGAGATAAATCAGACGACAATTTCATTGAGAAAATTCATTGGTACGTAAACCTTTTTATTGAAACCCTGGCACTATTAATAAAACATAAAATATTTTTTTATAAAAAAAAATGGTTTTATGATACTTACTCAAAAAAGACCCTTACATCAAATTTCACGATACTGAAATACAATATAAAGTTAAATTAATTAATTATTAAGATTATCAATTTGCCTGAAACTAAAATGTAAAATATTAATTCATTAAAAACAAGCCAATACTTATTTAATTTTAAAAAAAGCGGATTCAATCTGATACGTTCCACAATGCTAAGAATTAAACTGAAAGTGGGATTATATTCCAAGCCGCACACTCGGAATATGGCGATGCAAACCCGAGAGCAATACACCAAATGGACGAACAGGGACTAAGTATTAGAAGTAGTTATCTATCTATAAACGATGAACATACTTTGGAGGATTCTAAATTTCTTATAAATCAAAACAGAAGAACATCATTAGATCATCAAATAATCAGAATATCAAATAATTATCCCATTCATCTTTGATGAGCCTAGATGAAAACAATAACTATAAAATATTATTAGTTGGAATACTTCACAACGCGATAAGTTGTCCAACTTGTGATACTATTGTTTAGGCAGACGACAAGACATATTCTGGTTGTTCAGTGCAAGACATAATCCCGTAAACATATGCACAAATACAGATGCGCTTTCTCGTCTACGTCTTGCCTAATCCGTTGTACGGCGCCTGTGATAAGACTGGGAGAACGTTGGCATGGTGCAAGGATTTATCATACATATTCTAAATCTGAAAAGAAGCATAAAGTAGAAGTATTTTTATACTATGGCGTTTTTGTGTTCGATATAGGACGATGTATTACAGAGCTCAAGTGGAGGGGGCACGGCACTTGGCCAGACGAAATGATGGCACGTCGAAAAACGTGATGACGGAGTGGTGACCTCGGCAAAGCAAGGAGACCAGTTGGCAGACCGCCAGCAACATGGATCGTTAGGGTGCAAGGAAGGTCGTGGATTCGATTGCAAGAACGGAAAGAGTCGTGTGATAAGGAAGAGGTCTATGTCCAGCAGATGGCGTTTTGTTTAATTGGTGAAGAATTGCCCCGTACCATTTCTTTCTCCCTTTCCTTATACAGTCAGCCCCTATATAACAGTAGTAAAGCCAGTAGGAGAGCCAGCAGGAGCAGGAGCACTAACACGCATGTGCACTCACAAATTTGCTTTCTTTCTTTCGATTGGTCGTTGCCACCTTCGGCAGAAAAAAAGATTGACATAACTTTTATGATTATCCCATGACACACATAAGACATGGATGCGTTGTCCACCACCGCTACCCCTCAACATCTGTATGTTGACGGTAGTCACGTAACACACTTGCACTTTTTCACTTCTATAAATATATGTATATACCTATTATATACTAAAGAAGACACTGACTGACTGATATATAAACGCACAGTCCAAACTAGACTACTATAGACTTTATATTTTGCAAAGATTTTTGTTATTACATAGGCGAACACTAAAAAGGATTTTTCTTAATTCATCGCCTTAAGGTCTTTGGATGAAACGTACGGAGAAACTACCTGTGGGAAGTCGGGGCGGATCGCTAGTGTACTATACGTAGTAACATCGAACATTCTCATTTGGAACGGGATCATTAAACTATGCCGCAAAGCCGGTAACTTTTGCCATTACCATATTTTCCTAAAACTCCTGTAGCGTAATCTCCTCTGCATCACCGCTTCATAACTCCATAATGTTTCACTCAAAGAATATAGCGGTTATAGAGTGCGCGGGGAAACCGAAAACGTAACGTAAACTAGATTGTACACGTTCGCGTTAACATTTGAACATTACGGCGGTGAGCAGTTTGAAATATGCCGTATTCTTGTACTTAAAATGCTTTAAGAGCAGACGGATAGATAAACGTCATACTGTGGTCCTATGAGTTTTATATAGTGCAAGGTACCAATAGTTACCCATCATCTGCAACAATCTAGAGAGTTGTAGGTGTGTTGCTATCTTTATGGCTAAGTTTAAAAAATATTTGATGATAAAAATTTTTTCGTAGATATCTATGTAAGTTTGTTTCATTGTGACCTCTAGTAGCATTTGAATAGTAAGATGTCATACGATACGTATTCTTCCCTGAAGTGTCGTACTCAGTGCTTTTTTTTAAATAAACTATTGCTTGTTAATAAACCTATTAGTGTGGTACACTAGCTATAGATTTATAAAATGATACATTAAAAGGAAATACAATAAGACTTAAGAGTTTCAATTTCGCAAAACGTTCGGTATGAGTATCCTTAAATAACTTGTCAACCGTTACCTGTTCTGATACTTGACACATTCAATTGCTCAAAGATTTTTACCTACTACTAATTTCTAGGGTTTATTTCCTTTTACCACTGTAAACTGTAAAATTTATTTTATTTATTGTAACAGTCTTTATATAACAATAAATGTTGTATGAACACTGTGAAAAGTGTAGTCCTCACGATGTCCTCTTTTAAATGTGATCAATCACGATTTAAAATTGTAACACAGTTTTACTCGTGCCTACTACGGGTATTGAATTCGCAATATACCTTTACTACATCGCGTATGCGCTATATACTTACATATAACAATCTAACACATGTTATGTACATTGTCATTTGTCATGAAGGCTTTATAATCTTGAACTGTAATTATGTTCTTGTCCCTAATTCACAGAACGGTTCCTAACTTCCTGCTCTTCCCTGACTCTGTAGTCTGTTCAGCCTGCAACTCATACATCTAGCTATATATATGTATATAAACTGGCTATCAGATATATCATCGCACAGCCCGAACTACTAGGCCTAGAGACTTGAAAATTTTACACAGAGATTTCTATTATCACGTAGGCGAGCACTACAAAAATGGTTTTTCTCTAAATTCATCCTTTAAAGGTCTAAAGAATGGTAAAAAGGTTTAGGAAATTGTACGGAGAAACTAGCTGTGAAGCCGGAGGATATTATAAAACAGCTAAGATGACTCAATATCATTGACTTACTTTGTAAGTTAATTTAAATATGCCCCAGAACATTAGCCAGTTTGAGAAATATCACATTGTATAGCCAAACTATTTGTCAAGACTTTTACCACTTAATATCTTTAATCTTCCAATAAATCAATTCAAGCAAAACCTACAATATAATCTACTGAATAGTAAAAATTTAATTATAATCGCAGATCAAACATAACGGCGCTGTGATAATCCCTTTATGGACTTCTAACAAGAGTTTTATTAGCAAAGTATTGGGGGAAGTTAATTTTACGATCTATAAATGAGTTATATGAGTAATGAAAGCGGGATTATACTCTTAATACTTAAAAAAAGTCGTAAAGGAAGTTATGGAACCGCATAATTGTACCGTATAAGAATTATGTTGCCTCATTTGAAGGATAATGGTTTCGTTGATAATTGTTGAATAGCTTAACTATGTCAGAGGAGACAAGAAGGTGGAAAAGAAGGATTGTAGGAGTATAGGGTTTATGACTAATCATGTAAAATACCATATTTTGTAGTTCCCGTCATTTCATCAGATATAATGTCGCAAAAAATGTAAATATACTTTTTTCGTGTTTTTTTTTTTGTATTTTATAGTGCCTATTCTGCTATTCGTATCTTAATAAATCCTCTTTTCTTTAAATTACTGTATTGTTGGAGTCATGATAAGGATGAGATACCATGATAGATTTCATGGTACCCATCAATTATGTATTAAAACATAGGTCTACTGGTTGCGTGTTCAAATTAGCTGAATTCTAAATGAATATGCGGTTTAAGGATATAAGGAGACGATCAACAAACAGTATAAAGCGTAACGTTCAAGACACTGAACTTAAGTCCATGCATAGTCAATTACAATTCAATATATAAATGAATCTCAATACGGATTCCGCAGCCGACAAGACACACGCTATCGGCACAGCCGGCATCGAACCGGCAACATTAATAACATCGGAGACTCCTTTGTTTTGTCTTAACCTTATTTATAACTGACAATCCGAGAGCTCGCGATTCCTACCTCTTATATATTGGACGGCGGGGGATTTAGAAAGAAATATACGATGCTAAAGCAGCGATGAACGTAATTTTTATCTAAAAGCCTATTTGTCAATGTTACCGCGGATGCTGTTTGTTCTCTCTTATATAAACATTATTCTTTCGTTTGTTTTATTAATTAAAAACATAAACACACGACCGGAAACAGTTGAGTAGTTGTTTGTCAGATTTATGGTTGAAAAATCGGAGATACTAATCGATCGCTTTTAAAAATTAATTACACAGGAATTCCTTTCTTGGGCACATTAATTACATTTAAAAGTAATTTGTGTTCTTATACAAATTTTATATACTTCTGTGTTTGTCACCTAACTCCTAAACAGCTGGACCGATGTGGATGAAATTTTGTGGTTATATTTTAATTGCTTCCTCGATGGTTTGGAAACACAATTGGATTCGGTAGGAGGCGCTGTTGTTGGGGTCTACGAGTTTTTTTTTCATTTATACCGATTACCGGTTCGTCTGATGTTATTGTTAGGTATTCCCAACTACCCATACATATTCGCAACACCTAAGATAGAGTTAGAAAAAGATTTCTTCATCCCCGCAGACCAATTTGAGCAAGTTATAGAAAGGTGTTTACCCATTGCAAGCCATTTTAAGTTCACCTATAGGCCGTAGAATATTTTACATATTAATATACGGACAGACGGGTAATTTATGTTCGTCTTTCTGCGAGTTGTGTAATATAATCACACTTCAGATGAGCTAACAAATTACTCATTACGTCTACAATTTTAATGCCCTTAAATACAAACAAAAATAAACGAATAACATGCAATAGGAAGTTGTTTTACGTACCTTAATAAAATAAATCGAAATCTCGCTACCACATATTAAATAAAAAACCACGTAGTATAAAACAACGAAACGTAACGAATTAAAATATACGGGGATCCTATAAATAATCTGTCCGCTTTCAAACGGAGACACATTTACTTGCGTATTATCTGAGATTACAAGCACTTATCCTAAAATACATACCGACTTATTACATCAAACGGCGACTACCGACAGTCCCGACCGGGAGAGCGCGCGTTTCCCGGGACCCTGACCCCAAGGATGAAGGAGAGGGCTCTTTAGATTTGATTTTATAAACAAGTTTACGGCGCTACGACGGGTACTATTGCCTCCTCTAAGGCTCTTATTACGTCGTACTCATCTACTCGAATGTTTGACTGTCTAATTTATTTGTTTATTTTTTTGTATATTATGACATAATGGTGTTTAGTATGATTAAACGTCAGCACTTATTATAACAGTGTGATTTCTGGACGAGGTATTATTTTAGAGTATTGTATGTTGTAGCAAAATAACGCAGCGAGAAGCGAATTGTCATATTTACTTCTGTTACCGTAGAACTGTTAAATGCGTAACAATTTATTCCATTTGTATATGTAGGTATTATTGTAGGTTAGTTCATTTCAGTATTGTATTAATTATTTAAAATGAAGTTTGTGTTTCAAGTGGATAAGATATCCTTCTAATGGGCAAAGAATTATTAGATAACGAAACCCAAATGTGAAATTTAATAAATCTTACTATAAAAATAAGAAATATCAAAATTCGTATTACAATTTTAATATATTAACAGATAAATAAATACATATACACTCACGCCCTCAACCCAGAGGGATAGGCGAAGATTAGGGATTTATATTTGGGGCGATCTTGGCACACCTCTGTCGCTGCTTCTACATCCATGCATTCGTCGGTTACGGGTACTTCCTATATCTTCAGGAATATTAATAATTGTATATACATAATTTAGTATATTTTTAATTTATAGGGCTTTTCTTTTGTAGTTATTTTCTTAAGGATAAATATATAAAATATTTTGTTACGTCTTTATAAAATTACTCATGTACAAAGAGGTCACTTGATGAGCGATATGAGGAAATTTATAGAGAATATTATGGGGAAACTCGCATCAAGCAAGCAAGCATTATCTGATAAAGTTCACCAACCCGTAATGAAGCATGCGACCGACCGCCCTACAAATAGGGGTTGGATTTGACATGAGTAGGTACATTGTGAAGGACAGGCCGGTTTATCTACATTCAAGTATACCGTTAAGATGAGTTTTTTGACATAAAATAAGATTCATAGCAATAAGTACTCGTGAATTCGAATATAATATACTGCATTATAATTTTAACACTATAATTCCGCAGACTTTTGTGTATTGTGGTAACCGTAACGTGTCTCTTCATATTGTCCTCAATATATTATAATAATTTTTGATTCACACATTATTTTAAAGCCTATGTTACCGGCTATCGAGAAAAGTAATAATTAAAATTAATGTTTTCATTAGAAAAGTAATGAAAAAAACTTCACGTAATCTCTATTATAAACTAGATGGCGTTCTTACGAAATTACATTCGACTAATAACATGAACTAGGCGCAGCAAACAAGATTAACTAATTGGTGTGTAATAGCGAAATATTCGTACATTTTGACAATGGCACATTTGTTGTTACAAGTAACTGACTGTATGATTATAATCATTTATAACATTACCTAGGACACTCCAGAGTAAAATATGAGTCTAATGAAACCTCATTTTTCAAAAACAGACGGTTAAAAACTAACAAGTATCAAGAGAAGTATATCACATAATTTATTTATTAATAAGAAATTTAAAGAAATTACTAAACTTCCTTGGTCGTATAATCAATTATTAAGTGCAATAGCGTCCAAATCAGAATTGAATCGAACTGCAAACACTCGAAATACATGGGAACGTTATCCAAGTGTCGGGAAATCCCGCAGGGTCACATTATCACCTCGCTGCACTCACAAGCATCGAGGGGAGAACTCAATTACGAAATGGATTGCAATTGAATTTTAGACCAGAGTTCGGGAAACACGACACTGTTTGGGGAATTTTCGTCTGAAGAGTTTATAGAAGTCAATTTAGTTGAAATAAACTTTAATTAGTTAGAATTTGAAATGTTTTTGGTTTTCAATGACTAGACTAATTCAATTTCCCCTATTGGAAATTAAAATAAAAGAAGTTTATCTTCCTGGTGTGAGACCATCATTATTAAGAGTATCCATAACCGACGAACGTGCATTCGTTGGTGTACGAAGTAGAAGAAGCGAGAGAAGTGTACCAGGATCATGCCAAATAGAAATCCGTAATCTGCCCATACCTCCGGGTTAAAGGCGTGAGTGCTTATCATATTAATGCCAATAAATAACTAGGAAGGCAATGTTAAAGACATGTCATTGAAATATTTACAAATGACTTTTGGTTACTGCATGTTTCAGGTGAGGACTCCTGAGACTTCCAGTTTAAGGTGGACTACACTACAAAATATATCTCCCACAATTACAAAAAAATAAAATTGAAATAATCCGTTAGCATAGCGGTACGTATACTTTAAATTCCACATGTTTACAAGTAAGGCACATTTATAAAAATCAAATATCAAGATATTAGTATAAATCAAAGCGTGCACAGGGGAGACGGAGGGCATAGTGCGCGGCGGTGTGCGCGGACCGGTTAGACTGTGTCGGGAGCGTCTGAAGATATCGGGTGTGCTCTTAGTGGCAACTAAAATCAATACATCATTTTCAATGAATGTTTTAATACTTTTAAGATATTTTTTGCGCAATAATAGCAATACTAACCAAAACCTTACGTTTCGTTCACTAAACATCATTATTTTAACTTAAGCTTTTTCTAATTATAGTTGATATTGGTTTTAAGGGCTTTATTTTGAAAACTCAGAATTCACATACTATATCTATATGAAGACAATTACTAACAGTATCAAGAAAAATCACTGAGGTCGTCGTCGTATACGTATACTTGGTATCCAAGAAAGTACTTCTCCTTGAAGAGTGTATAGGTGCAAACGATACTGCCGAATTAGCACTTCGAATTTCAATTAACATTGTCTATAAGTGGGAAAGAACACAGGTTGTCGAACCAGGGTTGCCAAATTGTCGAACGCCTGGTCGCTAGGCTTATTACCTTATTACCTGATAATGTCAGTTATAAGTAGTACATAATTAGCATCTACTTATATCTAAATCGCCGGTATGTTAAATTGTTACCTAAAAATATCTTGGTACCTATAATATATTTTTATAATCGGGTAATCCGATTCCCGATTTTATCTCTTTTTTATGTTTAATGACATTATCGGCTGTAGCTTTTACAACATACAAAAGTTTATTGTACCCACAATAAAAATAAATAATGTTAATAGCATTATGATCATGTTTACATAGAACCTTAGTTTTGTTACTACAATAATTTGTAGTATTAAAACTAAGGTCCGCAGTACCGAATGCTGGATTCGATTTTCAAGGACAAATATTTTTCTACTTTATTAATAAATAAACCAAATCATAAAACAACCTAGAACTGTAGTTTATTAATTTTAAATGAAATCGCTTACGCCTTATAAATCGCTACATCTTGCATGCTGTACGCACAGTCAAAAGCGGTGTCAGTGACACCGCCGCGCCCGCGCAACCTTCTATGTAGTGAGACGAACGTATCATCCCATAAAACTATTCCGAGTCGCTCAGAGTAAAATATTATGTACACCGTCTCACCTTGACGCATACATTAATCTAATTGCCGCGCACGCCGGGCGTCACCGAAATAACTATTTAGTGATATTTTTTTAGTTCTCTTTGGTATATTTTACCGACACCTGACGATACGTGAATGTTAGATGTTGCTGACCTGCAAGAAAATAAGCATTAAATCAAGCCATTAATTACCTTTTTGCTTCTTAATTTATCTATCACGTAATAATCTTAGTATGTGGTATAATATATAAATATTTAACCCCACTCCAGTTTCTGGCAGGCTCTATTTGAATCTTACGTTTTTAGAGAATATTGTTGTATCTGTGCATCGTATATGTATAATTCGTGATATAGAAGCAGTTTACTGGTAGGTATTGTTTGAAGACAAAAAGATCCCATCCCCTCAATCGTGCTTTTATCCGTTTTCCACAGAAAGGTAAGCAACGTTTCTGTAACTACCTGATGACTGTGCATGTTGGTATGTAGCAGTTACTCAAAGTCAGGTGAACCGCTTGCTCGCTCGTTGGACGACTTCTTCCGTAAAAAACATACCCCTGTATATTATATACAAAGAATTCCTGTGCATGTGTGTACTGACCTTAACAATTACTCTATCTATATGTATGTATATAAACGAAGAAACTGACTAACGAATATATCAGAGCCCAGTGTCTAGTATCTTACTTCTTGTACATTAACATTATATAACATAATTCTTGTACATTTAACATTATATGATGGAAGCTCGGCGCAAAGCTAGTAACTTATTAAGCTGGAATATGGCTTTTATATAGAAGAAGGTGGTAAACGAGTAAGCAGGTCACCCGATATTCAATGAGTTCTCAGGCAAAACACAGATATATTTGTACTTCAAGTCTGTCTATTGTATATTTGATCACTGATACTTCAATATAATAATCCCACATCAATAACCTTCAAGGCAATGTGTCCATAACCTTTGATATTTTGCTACAATATAATCCAACTACAATAATAACATGTACGATATCCTTAAACCCCGTACAATAACTGTATTATTACCGCTTGCAATCGGAGAAGCGATCAGGTATTGCACTTGACTCCGACCAGTTGTACTTCGCGTTCAGGTCGTTATTAAAGATAATCACACGGCCCCGGGATATATTCTTATGGGCGTTTGAATTATGATCCGAATAAAGGTTGAATATTAATGGGGGCACGTGGTTCGGAGACTAATAAAACGACGGTTATGAATCGATGATTGAGGCAATGCGGCGCGTATATGGACCTTTTCTATGTTATAAGCACTAGAATAAAATCTTTCGATCTCTTAATTGTCTATACATAAAAGAAGAAACTGACCGGTGTATTAAAGCACATATCAAATGTAGGGCCTAAAACACTTGAAACTTTGCACAGAGATTTTTATTATTACGTAGGTGAGCATTAAGGCTCAAGTAGGGGTAAAATTTTGTACAATGTAAGTTGACTTCAAATCTATATGATAAATTATATTTAATAGGGTTCAGCTTAGGCTGGACAGCCGTGGATTAAATTAAATTGCGCAGCGGGTGATACCAGTGGGTTCAGCTTGTAGCACTATTGCTATATATCGGCATTCCGTTCAATGATAATATTTTTGGGTATAGTCTTCACAAGGCATCTACTGTCGATGTTCACATGTTACCGTTACCGGAAGCAGAACAAAATTATAATTACAGGCAATACCTAATTCGACAGTAAAAAATATCTTAAAATCTGTAACGCAAAACATTTAAAGTTATCCTTGTGAATTCACTCAGTGTACATTGAAATATGTTTATGTCCTCTGATACTAGATTACGAGTACGAAGCGCTCGCGTCAGGAAATAAGAAAATAAGAAACATGTGGGAACAAACAGTAAAATTGCAACTAATATTAAATTTTAAGCGTGTGCAGTTTGAATATTTCATTCATTTAACTTATTTCTGTATCAATATAATGTGAACACTTAACTCTTAGTAGCGCCATATTTATTTCCTTTAATAAATTATCCTTTAATGCGTATTATCTGTACATAATATTTTCTATGTTTCACATCTGAAAGGAGTCCCGCAACTGCTCACTTTTATAGTTATTATTTTAAGAAGTAATTTTATAACAATGTAAATTAGAAATAGTTTGTAACAACAATACTGAGAATCTAAAACATAAGAATTGCGCTAATAGCATACTTTTACTATAAATTAATTATAATTTTAAAACATGTATCATGAGACAAGATTATTAAACACTTAACATACATTGCAGGGTACTAAGTATATAAAATCATGAGTGATTGTTTCCCATCTGAAAATTAGTATACAATAAGTTGTTA
>JWHW01033672.1:0-11294 GCA_000931545.1 Papilio glaucus | reverse complement strand
TATATATTTATCAGCTATTCTACTATTCAGGGGGAGAGAAATCAAAGATCAAAAACATCTGTGCAGCCGTTCTTAGATATAAATTAACACAACTTTGTTTAACATATATAGATACGTACATTGCTGAATGTGTGAAATAGGAAGGTCACAGTGATAAAAAGAGGAGAGAAATAGTGGATGAAAAGCAGATAATTTTAGACAAATATAGGGAATAAATAATTAATTATCAAGCAGGTTTTCTGCGAACCGAGCATGACTCGCAGAAGACAGAAGTGAAGTATTCTGAGTTTCGAGGACCTCCGGCATCTCACTTTTCAGATTTTCTAAGAAGGAAATGATGGAAAGAGGAAGAGAATTTCACGGGCGAGGGTAGGGATAGGAAAAAGAATCGTCTCCTCTGTCCTTTAAAGGTAGGCATCGCACCTGTAACTGTCATTAGCTTGTAGCAGATTTCAATGGGCGCTCAATTAATAAGAGGTAATCCGCTTGTTCGTTTTCCACCTTCATCCATAAAAAAAACATAACATGTGTAAATAGATAGGCTTTCTAAATAAAATTCACTGCAAAACTGGACTCCTAATATCATACCGCACACAGAAAACGAACCCCAACAATACTATAAAGCTTATAAAATGCGGTATAGAACGTAATATAAAAACATGAACAGACAAAAAGGACTACTGACACCTACGCCTTTAGCGTGCGCCGTAGTCAATGCAACAGCCTCCCCCGCAAGGATTCACGATTATAAATTCAAATAAGCTGTGTCGATAGCTTTACACATGCGTCATGTATTGTGTGAGAAATTATAACGTGATTTCATTCATAATTTATACTTAAAATAAGCCTAGAGGCTTAGAGGCTTTATGTATATTTTAATTTCAAAAGTCATTAGTTAATAGCAATCGATTTGATTGCTTAACTCGTTAAAATGTAGCTTTTAACGAGTTGCGTTACATCTCGCTAATAAGCAACGATAACTTTATATACCAACCTCTCGTAAAATGGGTTGGTATTTGCTACCATCTGACGGCCAATTCTAGCATCACGCGCGCTCTTTGGTCAAATCAAATAACACGCGGCTTCCTGCTTTTCAAGAAATCTCTAGCGCAGATTGCAGGCAAGGGAGGGCTAGGAAAGATGGACATAACATCTTTCCTAGCTCTCGCATTCAAAATATTACACATTTCATCGGAAGCATTCCCTTAAAGTCAGTACACCAAGTATTGGAATGTAACTAGTAAACAAATGAAATCATAATTAAAGTTGGTTCAATCAATTTATTAATAAACTGTTACATTTGGCCGGGGGTCCGTTAAATGACGTTCAATCAACGTCCCGCGCTGATACTCCAGTTTTAATTTCCCGAACTGCGCTTGCAACGCATTACCAAATTGATAGCTTTGTTTTTCCGCACTATTAAACATAAATACGTCATAGCTTAAACCCATATATATTACTTAAATTATTTTTAAATTTATATTTATAGAACGTTAAAACGTCCTTTTAGATATTTTAATAAATTACCAGCTATTAAAAATAAAATTCCTGTGACATTTTGTTGGTCCGCGCTGAACTCTGAAACTACTCAACGAATCTTAATTAAATTTTGTATACTGTGGGTAATTTTATTTTAATAATTATTGTTATAGTGATTTGTGACCTCAATATTTATTTCAAATTATAAGTTACAATTTTTTTTATAAGTTCAACAAATTTCTAACAGATGGCAGTGTAAGTTTCTTTTGTCATACAGGTGTCGATACACATCATGATGTATTCTGAATATAGATATTAGTGGTATCCATGCGAAGCTAGGGATATCAGGGTCAAAGGAGGCAATTGAGCTGGTTGCTCGGTTGCCTCCTTTGACAAAGATAGGGTATTTTTTTCAGTAAGAATGCTTTCTCTAATTCTCACAATGCAACCAAATGTGATCGATGGATATTAATGCCCTAACCTATCCATTTTCAGTTAAAATATAGAGTTTATACCAAGCTCGATAATGCTACCACTTTGATAAAGCTGAAAACAAATATCTAATTACATTCACACGTAGGCTACGGTAGATGCCACTAGGAAAACTGAGATGAGGTACTTCACAGGGTGGAGTTATTGCATTGTTTCTATGAATAATATTACAATACGGCGGCATTCCCGGATGCCGTGATGGGCCTCCCGCTATATTCTTGAGTTGCGAGGTGAGTTTGTAAGTCCGTATGTTTTATACAATCGATTCAATCGAGATGGGATCGAGTAAACAATTCGTTCGAGTTAGCTTCGAATTCACTAGTCCCATACGTTAAAAAATACAAGGCCACACTTTTTCCTTACAATTCGTAGGTACAGCGATTTGCCTTGATACAGTACATAACTTCAAGGTCAGTAACAGACTACAAACGATCAAAGTTTCATTCATTCCATAACAAAAAACATGATTAGACGAACAAAATGACGGTGGAGCAATACAATAACATAATTTCGTGTTCGCGTCCACTAAAAGTGCGTATCGACCACGGACCCTCGTAGTCACTCCCCTTGGATTATAACGTAACTTACCCTTAATGAAATGTTTCCATTTTACTTTTTTTTATTAAAGAAAGGCCCCGGGAAATTTATTGTTACGCTCCTCCTAGACTAATTTACCTTGTTTGCTGCGCAATGTTGGCGGGGGGTTCCTTGTGGTACGATTCCAAAAAATTATTGGACATCCTATATTACAATGCTCTGTTGTGTAATATATGAAAATGTTTCTTTTTTATACTACAAGGAGGAACCACGAATCAAGAAGCATTTATAGTATGAATAGGAGATGGTGGATAATGATTAGAAGAAGAGGAAGATAAAGAAAGGGAATGCAGTAAATCACTTATTGGATGAAATCCCAAAGTAAAAATACTTCATCCTCGAATTCAAAGATTTTTGCCCTATCCTGGTTGCACAGCTCGTTCAAACAACTGTTGGTACTATCGCTGTGTTAGTCTCAGTTTACAGTCGTACCCGTGTCTAAAGCCTAGGAAGACAGAAAAATCAGAAGAAATATAAAATATTTGTCAAAAGAATGCAAAAATGTGAATTAAAATGAAAGGTAAAATGACTTCGCTTTTTAAAGAAAATAAATATACAACAAGGAATACAAGACGAAACTTATTGTACAGTACAAGATAGAGGCTTAGCCGGTGCTGCTTCAAGTCTTGATATTTCAAGCATCGCTGGGTTTAAAGCCTCTCTGTCTGCTTTAAGTTATCGTTCGAGAGTTAGTTACCAGCGGTAGGTATAGTTTGTTTAAGAAAACACTTTTTTATTATAAAACTACTTTGAACAATAATATAAATTTATAGTAATTCATTCCGTACATTGAATTAAATATGGAGTAATCTTAGCAATTCATTGCTATTTTAAACTAACTACATTATTTTATATAATTAACTGACGACACCAGCTGTAGGTTATTCATTCGGGACTGGAGACAATATTGTTAAACCATTAATTTCACAACACTACGGCAACATAATATCTATCAAATTGATACTGTCTGAAAAAAATGACCTAAATTTACTTAATGAATGATATTGTCATACAGTCCACTACAAGTTGAAAGTATTACCGAAGAATAATTGCAATACTTAGACTTTGTGACATAAGAACGCAATAGAATCAGTGACTTAAGATTTAAAATCATTTTATCTGTTCACGATAAACATCGATGGAATAATAAATATATCTATGTATATCTTAACTGCTCATTTTTGTAAGTTGGATTTTTTTAACTTCTACTCTTAAAAAACTTATTGGATTATTAGTTTTCAATTATACGTACACGTAAGCCGTTCTATCTGCTGCAAATAGACCCTGATATAGAATACACACATAAAGTGTAAGAAATGAAACAATTTAAACAAAGAATGTAATAATGCCCTTATTGGGCAAATAAAGGTTTGGAACTTAAACAGGGCGCAGCCCCCGCGAATCAGCATCATAAATACGTCTCACTGCCTTTTAAAAACACCCCTAACAATACTTTAGAAAATTAAATGAAACAAAAATTATTTGTATGCAGTCCTCTGTCCAGAATTCCGTAGTCCAAATTAATCTATTTCCCATGACGATTTATGAGTGATAAAAGTCTATGTAACGAATACTCACTTGCTTAAATCTTTTGTTAACTTAATTTCATGAGTACACAAAGATTCAGATTGTTCTATAGGGAGAACGAATAGACGAATAATGTAATATTGTTAATGTTATCGTTCTCAAAAATTGATATTTTAATATTTTTACTAAACTTACAACAATTCAGCAATTCTTCAAATTACTTGATCATGTATTACCTGAAAAAATAACACTTCATTAATCATGTGATATAATGATATACAGCAAAGATAACCTTTTTTATGTATTACGTCACGATATGCTTTGACATCCTACGAGTATATCGTTACGGGGAAGGACAGACAAACTCTTCACCCTTTATTTTTGTTTGGCTTCCTTCTATTTACAATTTAAAGGCACCTCTACTTACAATAGCAATTTTATATTTCGGAATATGGTGTTATTATGGGATCATTAACCACTACATTATGTACATATCACGCCTATCACTCAATGGGCTCTGCTGGACATTTTAAGTACCAGGGCAGCATGAGCGCAACAGAGCGTGGCGGTCCATTAAAAATGAAGCCATAACTCGGCCGATAATGACCTGCGCGGGTAATGGACCGTGCGGCTATTGGCGCTGGGGGCTGCATCCAGACATTCTCACTTTTCGCGTGTTGTAAAAAAAGCGAAGGTTAATTAACTACAATGTATTCATAACCCTTTGTAATGGTTGAAAGGAGCAATGTGTTAAGCACGCCACGTGCGTTGCTATTAATGGGGTTAAAGTTTAATATATGACCATAAGTACATATTTTTAATGAATAAAATAAATAGCTTTTTTGTGTGCTTGAATTTTTTTAAATAATTCAGATGTTAAAGTTACAATTTATGGAATTTGAAATAACGGTGACACACATCAGACTAATTCCTGAACTGACTGGAAAAGACTAGCTGAATTTATTGAATACAGATTAGGGTGAAAAACTCAAATTTCTACGTGTCGCGTGATTGGAGTGTTTAGATATTGACCAAAATAAAGTATTTCGAAGTCACTTTACATTTACAAATAAATCGACTATCGCTATCAGGAACAAACTAACACGTCTCAAAATCAACAAACAAAATCGACAAACTAAAACTACAATAGGTAGATAAATATGTTTATGATATTAATTGACACAGACGTTTGCCAGGTTGCCGCCGACATCTTAAGTATTTCAATTTCCATCTCCAACTATACCAATTGTGGTAGTGTTAACATAGAACAGTTATCGTTACACAGTAGTCGTTAGAAGTAATTAAAAGTCAGTATAAAGGAAGGTTTTATTCATCAGGTATCAAATGAGAGGAGCTCCGTTAGGTACGTGCTCGTCGACGCGACTCAAATCGCCGAGTGGGCGCTTTGTGATCCTCGCGAATTGTAAATAATTATCCCGGCGCGGGTCGCTGTTCATTAGTGAAATAGTATCAAGTTGCTTCTCAGAACTGGAAGAGAAATTCAAACGATGCCCGCATTATTCTTTATTTTATAAACATCAGACATACCTATGTGATAATGATAAACAACCCCTGGTCTGTATGATTTTTTTTTCAAATTTTGTATGATCTTGCCAAGTACCAAATGCCTGTCTGCCATTCTGTCTCGTAGTTTGTAGTAGCTTTCAGGTTCAGCGTTTATTTACATATATGAAACGTAATTAAGGCATTTAATTCTTGCCTGTTTTTAAAATTAAGATTATCTGAAACATAATCCAATTCAGTGAGAAACCGTAACAACTTGTGACAACCTTCAACTGATACAGAGTTGCGTACACGCGATACTTGTCAGTCACAAGAAACCTCGGCGGTATGACGTTTCTATGTCGCGCGCTAATCTCGTTTGCATACTCCGCGCCCGTCATCGTCAGCTAGCTCGCTTATTATATACGACACGTGGAAGAAATAACTAATGCTACCAAAACGTTTCATGTTAAATTGGTTGCGAAGACTTCCAAGGTCATGATTCTTTTACCCTAGCCTAGTACAAGACCCTAGCGGAGGTCCGATTTGTAATAAAAAAAGTATAAAATACTCGCATATACTATTAAATGTTAGATCACGTTTTGGAACATAGACCCAACGCCTGGGTTTTTTTTTATGGAACAAGGTGGCAAACGAGTCAGCTTCATATATAAGCTGACCGATACCAATACCCATAGATATCTGCAACAACCTAATGAGCTGCAAATGCGTTGCCTACTTTTAATGAAGATAGGAGGGGGATAAACGGGGAAAAGGATTTTTCATTTTTCAATCCTTCAAATCATAATCCTCCTCCCATCCCATTTATTAGAAAAGGAACCTCACTCATAAAACGAAACGCAGAAATTTCCTGTGTTGCGTGGTCGTGGTATTTCACCGGTCGAGTCGGCCCATTCGTGCAACACATGTGGTTGTTGCGGGCTCTACCACTGTTAAACTATGTGCGGCTTGGTGAGATGTTTTAGGTTTTTGAGGAGACGACCTTGTTTCTAAAGCGTGTTAGGTTTGTCTCGTTAGATTTTACAACATATTTTTTTTGTATACTATCTGACTGCCTCTGCTATGTCACCGGTTTCAGGTATCTCCTCATTGTGCACGTGTAGTATATAAAAATCATGGATTGTGTTATGTATGAAACGTATTACTTACCATCACTTTCCATTATATTGACGCTTAATGATGTAAAAGAATAAGAACATATTATGTTATTGACATCACAGTTCGCGGTAAAACATTTTATAAAATAATTACGGTCATTAAAGCTTTTCTCGAGACTGTAGCGGCCGTCTGATAGAATTTCCTTAGAGGAAGAACACAAGGAAAATCAGCAATAACCATACGTCATAGAGGGCCGTAAAACGACGAAGCTTCGGTTATATTTTCCGACATCATAAATATAGTGACGATTTTATAGGCAATTTCAATAGGCCCAGTCGTAAAACTAAACGATAAAATAGGAAATGACCTTGGACGTCTTATAAAATAACGTTTTGAAATTACAGCGATTGTGAAAACGTGCTTTATTTTGAAATGTTTTTGAGAATAGCAAAACTTGCAGATTATACTTTTAAACAAGAAACTAGGTAAACGATCGTGGTTTATATTTGGATACGAATGTATTTTACAGATGTTTATTCATAGTTGGTTGATCCCTTAACGCTTGCTCCTCATGGCGCTTTTTACAATCAGCACCATGAGGAGGCTGAAGATAGCTGCTCAAAACTTGGAGTCTTTCCACGAAATCCAATCAGGAGTGATGTGATCCACGACGGAGTTAGTGTAATCAACATTGCCTGTAGTATTATTATGTTAATGCAATGGACTGGACACGTTGCTCCTAAGAATTGATATTTAACAATTGAAGCCAAATATTTTAGACGGCATTATACAGAACGCCGAAGCGAGGCCTCCTTCAAGATGGATTTAAGATCTAGGCAAGCTCAGGGGAGTTCAGTGGATGAGAGAGATGAGGAAGGTATACTTAGTAGCAATACTTTAAGAACCGTGTCCTGCAGTGGCCATCCGTTGTTAATAAGAATCTCTTACACAATAACGTATGTGGAGTGATATTAGAAATAAAACCTAGAATATAACAAATTCCTAACGCGGGACTAACCATGAAACCTTACAAAATCATGCTTCAAAAAATTCAAGGAGCCTCAAAGCAAAGCAAGTAAGTTTAATAAGCTCAAGAGAAATAAACCAAGTTTAATTAGTTTTATTAGCCGACGGGAAATTGTATTTCCGATCCGATGCCCGAATGAATGCCCTAACTGAAAATTCAATTTTTTTCACGTGCAACACCAAATGGAAAAGCCTTCAAACTTTCAGCAGTTGCCAGACTTGTTTGACAGTTGAAATAGATTTACAGACGCGAGGCCCGAATTTATGTTTAGAAACGTACTCAGCAAAAACACCGTACCGAGGTCTCAACTTTATGGCCAATAAAAATGTTTACAAATATGTACATAAGAACCTGTTTTGTTGTATTTGTAGATTTATTTAGTAGTTGTATTTGTAAATTTATTTAGTAGAAAGAATAGTAGGAGTTTAGTAGAAGAGGTAGGCCTAATTCTAGTCCTTTCCATCCTTTTCTAATAAGGAAAGGGAAAGAGGATTTCACGGGGCCCACCTCCGGATGGATAAGAAAAGGGAATATCCTTTTTTCTCATTATCTATTAAAGGTAGGTAACGCAACGCATCTGCAACTCATTAGCTTGTTGCAGATACATATGGGTAGCGGGCACCTAATATTATGTGAACCATCTCTCGTTTGCCAACTTCTTTCATGGAAAAAGGTAAAGAGAATACAATTAGAAATATAAGAGATATTTGAAACAATATTTAAACGCAGCTATTCTAGCAGTTAAGCATTTTTCATCAACAATTCGCCAAAAAATCCTTTACTTACAAAATTCAGAAGCTTATTTGATATACGTACGTCGACATTATTCAAGGTTATACAAACAAATAGTTTACAGAGTGAACTTCAATATTCAATAAATTGGATCGAAAGCAAACACCAAGTATAGCTTTGAGCAAACATTTCTATCATACCCTCCAACACTTACTAAGGACCTATCAAATAAATTAACCGACCTCGCCCTCTCCTTGCAGGGGGAGGCGGGTTGTTGCGATTTATGCATCTCCCACATCGCACCTCGTAATGGTCCTGTCGCCGAACTCTCGTAAGATTTATCACGCGCTCTGACTGACTGGAAATAGGGTGCACTTGATCTGAACCCGGTGACTGACTGTGATTATTTACGTGTTTAAATGCATCTGGGTGAAAAATGTAATTAGGACATTCAAGCGATAAAGGTGAGTTGAGGCACGTGTAAGACCTAAAACTAGGACCTAACACAGTGACAGAGCGAGCAATATTATTTATAAAAAGCCTTCCATAACCTCACCCTTGCTTAGACAAACAGGAATGAACCATGGTATTTTATAAATAAACATGAAATATTTTGATATTAACATGCCTTTATACGTTGTTTATGCTCTATATTTTTTATTCTACTCCATACCTGTCACGATTAGACAATTAAAAGCACTATATATAAATTGAAATCAAACAAAACAAATAATACCAAACAATTCACACTGCAAAATATTTCAAATCTAAAATATTTGTGCACAAGGAAAAAAATACGTTCTATAAAAAGCGACCACAAACAGAGAGCAGTTTGAAAATATTAATTAGTAAAATAACAAATAAAAACAAAAAACCAGTTCAAACGAGTTTCAACAAACAACAGTGTTGCGTTCTAACGATCGTCCGACGCCCCGTAGTCAAAGAGTGGCACGCAGTTTTGTGTTTGACATTAGAAAATGAAACATTGTACAGGGTGAACAATCTCAAAGATACGAACCGGTAATTACACGACCAAGGTTTATGAGACACACAGTTACTAACATCCGAGAACAAACTGACAGAAAAGTGTAATTCATTTTTTATTATGTATAATAAGATACCACCACCAATAAGCAAAGGGATAAGCAGATATAACGTATTTCCACAGCACGGTGTCCTGGCAGACCTGTATCCTTTCTACATTCATGGATCTACTGCAATGTCATAGGACTTTGAGGCACCTTTCCATGGTGCCTCAAAGTCCTATGACATTGCGTGTCTATAGTACAACTATTTAAATTAATTAACCATAAAAACTTGCTCTCTCTGTCTATCCTAGCTGTGTTAAATATATGTAAGAACATATTTATATATTATAAATTCAAGACTCGCCAGCCTTGAGGGCGGAGTGTCCGCAGTACGTTAGGTTCGTTTAATGAATAATGTATCAAAGCGCGATGATAAAAGCTTTAATTTTCGATAAGGGTAAATTGTTGAGCCCCTTCCCGAGCATGAGTCGGATTTAAATTAGTTAATACAGTCGACCTGTTGAGTTGTGTGCACTGTTTGTTAGCGCGTTGATAATTAACTTCGGGATCGAAATTCATGAGCACAAGAAATGCTTTAGGAAATTTTAAGTATATTCGTATATTTTCCTTTAATGTTCTATATACTTCTTAACAAGGTTGAATGATTTATCATATGAAATTTTTAGGTAGCAATTTAGGATTATGTTTTTGAAGTGAAACCTTGAGCCGCGTTAGAAGATATTTGGTAGGGGAAAATCTTATGGGTTCGCGTATCACGCGCAACATACAACATGAGTGAGTTTATGCATAGCGTGTTCACAATTTTTTTTACACACGGCCATCTGATCCCAAACTAAGCGGAGCTTGTGCTATGGATGCCAGATAACTGATATACTGTACTACTTGTTTTTGGAATACATACTTAAACGCATAATTACACCCAGACACAAATGTCTTTCATGGGTAGGAATCGAACCCACGAACTGCGGCGTGAAAAGGAAGTATCTTACTTATTTACATCCAAACTTGCACGCATGACGTCTTATATATAGGAAGATAATGTTTATAATTAGAAATTATTATTTAAAAAAAACACTAAATCGTGATAAAAATACTTTAATCAAAAGGTTTGTAGTTAACGCAGTTGTAATTATACTGTATATGTCGGAGACATATCAATCATTTTGACATCTAGATGCGAAAGGGGTGTCTTGTACTGGTAGTCCTGTCGAGCAGGCTAATATTCTTAACTGTACTACATCTACGTGGGCGTCACGAGGTATACGAACAGCAACGAAATACTTTTAAACCACTATGAAGTTAAACTTTTACAATTACTCTATACAACGAGTCGTATAACCTCAAATTTTGACTTATACTTATACTTGACAACTTAGATCATATAAAACCCTCGAGTAAGACATCTAACGCCACGGCTTACCCAGTGACCACACGATATGGTATCTGCATACAACGACCTTTACCAGAGGCTAAACGCGCATCGCTCACCCACGGACTACCCGAGATGCCTCAAGAGTCACCGATTTCTACCGGGCTACGACTACGAAATAACTACTGGTACGGTCACAATACGCCTGTTAGATACTCGTTACTCAAGTCTCCACCACAATTTAAGCTTGTTCATCATTCAATCTCGACTGGTATGCGACCTGCTGGTACTTTCTTAGCCTATTGTGTGCGTATTTGAACGGTTAATTATTAAAACTCAACTGAAAATTAACTGAGTCTCGCCTTCATGTGGGGGTACATTACTAAATTACTAAAAGTGA
>JWHW01033665.1:49745-67747 GCA_000931545.1 Papilio glaucus | reverse complement strand
TAAGAATCCCTTTTCTTACAAACCTTGTATTATTAAAAACTACGAAAGATTAAAGTGATGTATCTGCAACTTGTTGCAGATACCTTAACGGTTCTTATCATCAGGTGCCGCTTACACCTTTGCCTCTTTGTTCTATAAAACAATGGCATACGGCTTATATTAATTATATGTGATATTTAAAGATTTAAATTTACACGTGGATTAAAGTTTGGCCAAAGAAATAACTACTTAATCATCTAAACCGTTAGACCAAAGCAATTGTGAAATAACTCTCAAGGTCATTTTGATGCTGCATTATTCTGAAAATCATATTTTTTTATAAATTCAATCCTTTCCTTGAACATTTCGATGGCACATGATTTTGTACCAGTAAAGTAGTCAGAATTGCATTATAATTTATTCAAGAAAGTATTTCCTGCGTTTAGGACCTCGGTTCATTGCCAGGGCAAATTCCTTTAGGACCCGACCCTTCTATAAATTGCATAAAATCGATCCGATAGCGTTCTATTGGGCTACTTTTTCATTTTGCTTCCGTGTAAAGAGTCTCTATGGAGAGAGGGTTTTCTTGTTTGCTTTTCATAATACATTCGTCAAATAAATTAAAATTTTCTATTACTATAGTTTCAACCACCACTGTATTTAATTTGATGCATCATTAATTTTGGTAAGTCATGATCATTCATTCATCATTTATCTTTAAAATACTTTAACAGAGCCGTATTCAGCACAACACAACTCAACACACTTCATAAACAAACCGCATTACTAAATACTCCGCATATCCGGACTATTTCGGGCTTTGTAATAGCCCGGGGAATGTTAGAAGATACAGACGTGTTTAATGCGACAAAGTGTTGTAGGCTACCGCTCGTTACTGAAATTGGTTTTGTTATATGGCCTCTTACACTTACATGCGTAATTATTGGTTAGTTCGTTCATTGTTCAGACAGCACTACTCTAGTACTGATCTGTACTTTACACGCATTCTGTTTTTCTCGGCTTATAATTTTAAACGAATTATAAAGGGAAACTATTTTATTGTTTGTTCCACACTCAAAAACTACTGAACCTATTTTAAAAATTCTTCCACCCATAGGTAGCTCTTTTATCAGCGGGATAAGTTAGGTATTTTTTTTATTTGTCTATCTACCTAGTCGAAGCTGAGACGGGTTTGCTAGTCTAATACAAACTAACACCAGCGAATTTTAATACTGCGCGAAAATTAAAACAATAGATAATAATTGTAACAATTGATTCAGTCGTTCAAAATTTACACATTACAATCACGCCATTTTTTGTTGAATATGTTTATTTTTTCGTAAAAAGTGATGTAATTAAGGTGATGAAAAATGTATCCGTTTAAAATCATGCACACAATGTAGTCCTATTTTAACCTGTCTAAAAATGTACACTCATTATCACTGCTCTGGGAATATAAAGAAGTGTTCCTATGTAAGTAAATTGGTATATAGCAGTCATTGTAACGTTCAGCTTGTTAGTATGCAGCAAGCGTATATTATATCCGATTCTCTCCAAGTTCGATATTGATTGCCTGAATGTGAGCTGACCTAGTCACGTCACAATAGGATCATCAATTCTAACTGAAAGCTTGTTATGAAGGTGCGAGAAGTGATTTTTGTAGTATAATTTGTATGAGTCTTAGATCATGGGTGCGATTTCAAGACTTTTTAATAGAACAAGGTGATCAAGTAAGCAGTTCAGAATTGTTACAGTTGAATAAGGAATGGCAATTCTCTCAGAAAATAATTGATCCGCACTGACCACGCGATGACTTCAGCTTCATATCTCGTCCGTTAAGGTTCCATCCAAAAAACCAAAAAAAAAATATTAATTAAAAAAACAAAGGCAATTCGTAAGGAGTGCTGACGTGAAAACTCAGAACAGATGGGAAGACGCGACAGTAGTTCAAAATAAAATAAATAATGAACAAAAATAAACTCTTTCATTTTAACAATAAAATTTAAAATTGAATACGAGAAAAATAAATGAAAAAAAATTTGTCGAAACTGTTCCAAATCCAAATAAGCATATTGCTGACGAATGTTGAGCATATTGTTCACGCGAACGTATAAGATTTCCCCAACCAATTATTGTATAATGCTGCTAAATAAGTTTCGCACTTCAACTAGTTCTCCAATATTATTTTCATTGTTAGATAAAGAATTAACACGTTTTTTTTTAGATTTCCTCATTGAAGTAAACGAATGCTTAATTACTCACAATAAATAAGGAGCTCCGTTTGTTTTCCGGTCTTAATTCTGCTCCCTCAAGAGTTTGTAATTTAACAGGCTCAGTGAGCACAATAAATTAATTGTACCAGCGCGCATTCGGAATACCATGACACGCAATCCACATTCGATTTTATTTATTCAAATTGTATTAATTATTTTCTTGTTTTATATTTGGACCTCTTTTACAAACCACATTATCCATACGCAATACGCATGATAAAACAGCCTGGTCAACTGGGTCAACTTACTCTAGCAGTCGGAAATGTTCCAGGGTTGTCAAAAAAGAAAAATTATGCAATGATTTTCTAGTACCTTGCGGTTTGTTAAGTCTACCCTTAGCGTTCGAGTAC
This sequence comes from Papilio glaucus, assembly GCA_000931545.1. Taxonomy (NCBI): domain Eukaryota; kingdom Metazoa; phylum Arthropoda; class Insecta; order Lepidoptera; family Papilionidae; genus Papilio; species Papilio glaucus. The sequence goes on along the minus strand of JWHW01033665.1, from coordinate 65,145 downwards.
TGCCACGTACAGCGCCATCCAACACACCAATAGATCCCCGCCGTTGCGCAACAGTATATAAAAATCAGGAGCTTAAATCATATGCGTCCTAATATCAGTAGACTTTTAGAAATGAATTGCCGATTACATTCGATTCGGAGGATGGAAGAGGTCAATCAATTTTGTAATGTATTTGTATGAGATATTTTATTTTCCTTACTGCTTATTTCCACTCTCTCGTATAAATATAAAAGAAGAAACGGGCTGTGTGATATATCTACGCCAACCACAACTTGACCTGGAGACTTGGAATTTAGAACGGTGATTTCTATTATTGTGTAGGGGAACCCTAAAAAATTTTCTAAATTCATTGCCTGAAGGTCTACAGCAGGGAATGACAGTTTGTATAGAGAAACTACCCGTGCGAAGCCGGGGCGGGTCCCTAATTAAAAATATAACTTAATGGTTTTTACATTTACAATGTAAAATGACATGAATCCTAATCTCCTTCTATCATTGGGTTACAAAAAAAAGGTTTTTGTGATATAAAATAAAAAATAGATCCTTAAAATTAAGGTACAGAGAATACGACAGAATTCCAAAAAGTTACTCGTCTGGGAGATAAATCTTATTACTTCCTAATGCAATCCTAAAGGTATACAGTTCTCCCGCGGAAGACATACAATAATTTATTTGGAACAAAAAGAAATGCTTTGAAAAACAATAGGATAAAATTACCTAAGCAAAGTCTTGCCATGTTTAAAAATAAAACTTTATTAAGTCGTTGAATTGGTGGAGTTTTATTCGTATGTCATTAATAAGTCGAATTCATTATACAAATATAGTGATAAACAGTTCACAATGGTAGAGCCCGCGACAACAACATGTGTTGAACGTATGGGCTGGCTCGACCTGTGAAATACCACGACCTCACAGATGACAAGGAGTAGTGAAGTAGAAGTATTTCTGCGTGTCGTCTAATGATTGAGGAAACGGCCTTATCTTTTTTTTTCTAACGAGGAAAGGATGGAAAGGGGAAGATGCTTTGACGGAGGATGGGATGTATAGGATTTTTTAAGGTTTATCTGGATAATTCAATGGGGATAATTTAATTTAATGGGCATTAAATTTAATCAAGACATCTGCAACTCAGAATGTTGCATATGTCTTGCTCGTTTGCTACCTTCATCTATAACAAGGTGCATAGTTTCATCATCTCTGTCAGGGTAATACCCTCAATTTTTCTCAATGGTCAACACCCTCAATTGTTTCTTCTAATTTGAATTTTAATGACTTGACGCATTAACATAACACTATCAATTGAAGGCCTGGTCCTTAGTTCAGACAATAAGGAAACCTTGAAAGGCAAAAGGTGACCGATGACATGATAACTCTCTTTTTTTCGATTTCTCTCTATCTTAATTGTATTTCTCGTCTCTTGATCTTCTTTCTAACGTATTTGTTGTATCTCTTCCATCTATCTTCTCTCTTTCTAGCTCCCTACCTCTTTGTGTCTCCCGCTCTACCATCTCTCAATTCCAATACCAAAGGTCGATTAGATAGATAAAATCGAGCTCTAGAGTTTATACTGGGGTACGTAACGGCGTGTAAACGGAAATATTGTAGACAAACACAAGAGAGCTTAAACTTTAGCAAGCTTTGTTGGCCCTGTTGAAGCAAACATTCCGACGCTACGGTTGGCTGAATAAGAATTTTTTTAACTGTGAATTGAACGTTATCCAAGTGTTTCAATATTTGACGCTGATGCAAGAAACACTATATTCTACAGATCACATCTGACTGGTCGGATGTTGACTTTGATGTCGAATTCTTAGTGATTTAGTAATAAAGTTGTTAGTGGTCTCTTATAATCTTTGTGAACATTAAGCGATTTAGGTTAGAAACATTTTTAGAGTATTGCGCGCACGGAGACATGTGTAATTGGAATGTCATCATGCCTTCCATGCAATTGAAGTGACAGTTGGCGCGATCACTTTATAAAAAAGGAGATGGACGGTTATATGGAGAAACTACTCGTACGAAGCCGGGGCGAGTCGCTAGTTAAATATAGAACATTCATAAATAACGTCCATTAAACTCTCTCCCTCTTTTTTTATCTCTCAATTTTTTTCAGTAACTTAAAGCTATTTTATATAATTTTCAGTTTTCGTTAAGAACCTTAAGTTGGTTAAGTATATCACTTATTCGTATAATAAATACAAGAAAAAGTTTAAAGTAAATTTAAAGTTGACAAGATTGGTGATTGGTCTATGAGTTAAGTTTTAGTATACGCTCTCCGAAAAAAAAAAAATTATTTATATGTTTTTTAAATATTGATGACTCCACAGCCTTGCAGATAGAATGTAATAATAATAAATCAGCCTTTTTTATCTCCTATTCGAGAGAGGGAGTCCAGCTCGTCCTAGTGGATGTCACATGTCTTCAAATTTGGTGGTTCTAATACATTCCGGTTCCCTCACGATGTTTTCCTTCGCCGTTTTAGAGCAGTGGCGATTAAATAAATTACACAAAGTAAGGCGCCTGCCTGAGTTCGAACCCGAGACCGTACAGTCGGGGCCTATGCCGCTGGGCCACCACTGCTCCCTGCAGATAGAATAGCTAGCAGTTATTCCGAGGTTATAGAATGTGTGTGCAGATGCAGCAAGTTTGCAAGACGAAGGTAAAAAGTCGTATTTGTTTATTGGTTGAGTGGATGGTGTTTCATGTTTGAAAGGTTGATAGTAGTCTTAAAGAGTTTGCTCAACTAAAATGTATTTTTATTTAATTTCTCATTTCATTTCTATTACTATCATGATTGTCAATGCCGTTTATATACTATATTATTAATATTTGTTTATATCAGATTTGCAATAAAGTAATAATAAATAAAATCAGTCGCTACAGCTTATGTTTTGTACGGTTATAATAAAATTTTAACTCGCCATTCACGAATCTCTCCGTTCCCAACTTAAACAAGTAATCTCAACTAGTACTCGATTTCATTTTGAATTTAGTATTTAAAGAATAAGTCACTTATTTTTCATTTTTTATTCAAAAACTAATCACAGCCCGAATACTTGCGTGAAAAAATATATTTTTTGTGTGTGTTTGAAACTTATGAAAAGTGCGAAACATGAAATTAAAACCAGCATCTTTAGATGGTATACAACAAAGTCACTTCCGTTGTCCTTACCCTTAGATCTTTCAAACTACGCAACACATTTTAATGCGGTTTTCGTCAATAGACAGCGTAATTCAAAAGGAAGGTTAGTATGTATAATACATGCATATTATAGTAGAGAATAGCAGAGAATTTCAATGACATGGGTGATGTCGTAATAAAATGTGCGCTTACATTGCAAACGCTGGCTAAACCTTACAAGATAGATCAAAATAATATACCACGGAATTGTACATCTTAAAAAGATATACAAAAAAGTCCGCGATGGCATATATCTATCTTTTAAGGATAGTAAGCTTTCAGACCACTTTTAGACAAATGCGGTAGTTGAAAAGATTTAGAGAGATATAGTATCAATCCTTTTCTACATAAATACATTAGCTACTTTAAGTATTTGCACATTATGATAGTCCTTTTCACCATATAATTTAAATAATTATCTTAGTTTATAATAAAAATAAAATCAAGCACGGGTCAATTAATACAAAATGAGTACAGCTAATTAAGTAGCACAACATAAAATCATTCTAAGGCGGCACAAAGTTTGCCGGAACAGCTATGTAGCTGAAAGAAGAACTATGTAGTTCTTTCTTATGTAGTTCTATAGTTTTCGCTGGTGTATAACCCTCTACTACCCGTTCCAAACCGAGACATAAATAGTTGACAAATAATAATGAGAAAAAAATATATTTTGTGTACCGCTAAAAAGCCACACTGTACATAACAGGTCGTTGTACCCTAAGTTCCTTGTTAACTTAATCGAATCAGTTACTAAATGCGAAGTGGCAAATAAAAGTAAACACCCAATTGACATTCAATTGATTCCCGGATCAAGTCGGTAAAAGGTTTCAAATAATGGCAACCCTTTGATGTCGATCACGATTCTAAGTAAGTGCTCTATTTCTACGAAACAATGTGGCTGGTCACAGACTGTTTTCTTTTTCTATATTAGTATAAGGGGGTTAACACCAATAAAATAATGGTTAAGGGTATTGCGAAACATGCTCATCGGTTCGAATCCGCCATTCGTCTACAACTTGTCTGGAAATGGTTAAAAATAAATATTAGTAAATTATTTTGATTATCTACTAATATTTCATATACTTGCCGTAAAGCCTATTACAGCTTGGAGTACGAAAAAAAATGCGGGTCACCTAATATTAAGTGATCACCGAAGCTCGTGACCATCTGCAACGCCAGAGGAAGTTCTTTTTATACATTTGAGATAAATTGTGTCTTTTAACGTCTGTAATGTGAGTTTGTTCAACACATCATAGGAACAAATACAAACAAAACAACAAGTTTAAATTTAATAACCGTCAATGGAGCAAGTCACACAAAAAATACACAAAACGTAGAAAAAAAATTAAACTACCTCACGTTCCACAATTTAACCATATATTTGCTATTTATGAATAGATTAACACATTCATTTTATTTAGGTATGTCATAAAAATAAAAGATATAAAGATAAAAAAATGTAACGTCCAAACGTTAATTTTTTTACAACATATCTTACTTTTTATTCCACAGAGATGCACTCCAAAACGATTTTATGTTTTCAACATGGCCATGTCAAAAGGCGGGATGGAATGTAGTCACGTTTGCCTCTTTCGTTAAGTATTCGTGTGCTGATACTATAATAACAAAGTTTGGTAATCAAACTTTTGGTGTTTTTTGAGGCGACAAAGATCATGTGTCCGGCTCGAAGGACCAGATACGTCAGAGTTGGAACCTGAATTATTCTACCTAGTCGGTACCTAGTATCCTAGGATTGGCTCCAGTATATTAACTGTAATAAGAAATATTTATGCTTGAGAAGACTTATAATAATTTTAATTCTTTCTTACTCCTAAGATTTCTTGTATTAATGTGAGATAATATTATTTTGAATTTATGAGGTCACATCGCACGTTTCATTCACAATTTGATCCATAAAACGACCATCTTACAACTCAACTATTTTTATTATTTTGCTAGAAAATATTCTAGAGAAATATATATTAAATAAATATTTCATTTGGGTACACAATGTAGGTTACCATTTGTTTTTCTTTCAGTCGATGTGCCTAGCGTGATAAATTGTTTTGTACGGCTGGCTGGAAACATCTGTGAGGTTCTCAATTTGAAGGATCCCTTAGAACTGATAGTGGCACGTCGGTTACTGGAACGGCAAGGAAACAAATCGTATTATTTATCTGACAATTTTAGATGTTTTCGCTGTCCATAGTGTAAGCATTAGGGCACATTATATAAAAAAAATGGAAGCGCTGATTATGTGGAAATTGTCTTCGTAGTTGAAATCCTCTTTGTTTTCGCTTTATATGTTTACCTTGTTCCACAGCATGATAGAATTTTTGTAAACAAATAATCCGTCATTTACCATACATGGTGGTCATTTCACTTTTTATGCTCTTATCGGAAATCATGTAATTTTTTGTTAATCGTGAGATAAATTGAAGTTTAATTGTATAATATGGATAGCCAATGTTCTAAGGTAAGGTTTTTTTTTATAAGAGAAGGGGTAAACGAGCGGCGGGAACACCGAGGTGATCAACGTCGCCCATGGACACCTGCAACACCAGAGGAACTGCAGATGCGTTGCCGGCATTTAAGGAAATGATACGTTCGCTTCTTGAAGGACCCTAAGTCGTACCGGTTTGGAAATACCGCCGAGGACAAACCGTTCCACAGCGCGGCTGTACGTGGCAGAAAATTTCGCGAGAACTACACTGTGGAGGAATGCCAACCATCCTGGTGGTGTAGGTGATACCTGGCGGTCGGTCGAGTCGTCCAATGACGAAACTCGGCGGCAGGAATCGTTCCAAACAGTTGAGATAAAAATTTTTTTTTCGAAAATATTTTGTAATTTACGAATTTTAACGTAAAAACCTTTGTTGACAAAAAATCCATCTCGCTGTGAAAAAAGGTAGACAATATTTAAATTGCTCAATTTGTTCTATGCTAATAAATGTTCTTGTTCTATGCATTTATAATTTTTTCAAGGTTACAACAAATGACGATTTAGTAACTAATATGAATAAGTAAGTTGGTTTCGCAGCGTTAAACTACCACCGTTAAACCCACTCCCTAAGGCGCGGTGAACTAACAGACTCTAAGCGAATTTAATTAATTGTACTGCCACGAGCTTATCCTAAATCCACGAGAGGCGTACTCTGAAATAAAGATATACTTAGTACCATTTATTATTCTTAATTAAAACAGAAAAAATATTCTTAAATAATAAATCAGCCTTTTTTAAAATGTTCCCCTCTGCAGGGACCGGCCTCCTCTCAGAGAGTGGGAGAAAAATATTCTTACTGCCATTTTATGGCTAGAGGTGGCAAACGAGCAAGCGGTTCACGTGATGTTAAGTAAGAGACATCGGAAACAAACTAATGAATTGCTTTGCCTTCCTATTACACACAAAAGAGAAAAAAGAATATTTCTTTTTCCTATCTCCGGTCAAATCCTTTTCCTCTTCCAATCCTACCCTTATTAGAAAACAATGGGAAGGGAAGAGGCCAAGAGTAAGGCCTCCGGAACCTCACTCGAGAGACGAAACGCAGAATACTTCTACTTCACGCCTCTCTTCTGTGAGGTCGTATTTCACCGGTAGTTCTAACACTGGTATTTGTAGTTGAGTTACAACCTATTACTTTGGGAGTAGTAATCAATTACTGCTCTGCATTTCCACCTGTCCTTCTCCTTCTGTGGAGTAGTAAAATTATTGAATTTTGATTTACAAATTATAGAAACAATCGAGCTGTCAAACATAAGTGCTGATTATGAACATTCAAAATTTATAATCGCGACATCGTCAAGTAAAATAAAAAGTAGAAATCACGGATTTTTTCTTATATTTTGGTAAATATGGTGTATAGATGAGTAAATAGAAGATTCTAAGGTCCTTATGCTAGACAATAAATCTTATTACATTCTAATACAATACAAGCGCGGTCCAATTTTCCCTTGAGACCAATAATTTATTCAAAACAAAAGAAATACTCCGCACTCTGAGGAACAAAGCGGGAAAATAACAAAGATGCTTTGTTTAAAAAAAGAACACGCAGTAATTTATTTATGAAAGCAAATTCATAAATTGATTATAAGATAACAAATATTTATTCTACCGCCACTTTAGTCTACTGGTCTACTACTACGAACTTCTTCGAAAGACTGCCACAAGGAAGCTATTCTAAGAATGTACATAACCTTTAAATTTTATTAAACTATTCTGAAAAAAACCTGTTTCCACATTATACAAAAGTTGATGAAATCAGAAAAATAAGTTTTAGTCATAAGAAAAAGATTGTCATTTTAAAAACAATTAGGTATGGTGGGGATCAATTATTATTTTTTTTAATGAAAGAGGTATCGGGAGGCAAACGTGCAAGCGGTACACATCATGTTAAGTGACTACCGCTAGCCAAAGCATCCGCAATAGTCACATGAGTTGCAGAAGAGCTGCAAGCCCCTATGCAAAGCAGAGAAGGGATACAGACCAGGAAAACGAGAAGAAGAAAGGATGAGATGTAAAAAGAGGCCTCTGGTATTAAGCTCGTCAGTCGAAATGAAGCAGAGCAGAAACATAAAAAAACTTTAACAGCTGTAGATCCTGCAACATTAACATTCTTTGCAAAACCAGAACCTCTGAGAAGACAGGCGTGAAGTAGAAGTATTTATGCGTTTCGTTTGATGAGTGAAGTGCCAGAGGCCTAATACTAGTCCCCTTCTCCCTCCCGCCCTTTTCTTATTGGAGTAGGGTGAGAAGGGGAAGAGTATTGAACGGGGAGGTGAAAAAAAGCAAAAGGAAATATCCTTTTCTATCCACTATCCATTAAAGGTAGACAACGCATTCGTAACTCATTAGCTTGTTGCAGAAGCCTATGGGTAGTGGTAAATTAACATCAGATGAACCGGTTCCTTGTTTGCCAGTTTTTCCCAAAATGTGTGTGAGGTGACACACGACTAGAGTCTACTTCAGAAACTCCAAAAAGTTCCTAAGTAACACATCGCTGTGCCCAGCCCGCGAGTTGTCTACTGATTGACGTAATTGTTTTCGTGTAATGCTTTTGATTTTACTCATTAATTTTCCTACCCCTGGCTTATACATGAAAGTACGTCAACCTCGCCCCTGGCTTCTATAAGGTCGTAATGGTTTACTTTCGAGTCGGTCTATTCGATGACTGTATGTAGGTCACACACAATATTTTTTAATAAAATCACATTTAATTAATAGATGTAAGCTATGTACTAAGCATAATTACTTAGATTATAAAGTTTAATCTCCAAGTAGTGTAAACTAACGGACCAACGGTTTGCACTTAATTAATTGCTCGAGCTTTGCGCATTTCGAAATCCATTAGGTTTACCGCAGTACAGCAATCTGTAGAGATAACATTGTTTAGTGCGCTATCACTGAAACTAGCTATTTGTTCATGCAAAAGGAATATTTACCGGATTTTGCAACTGTAGATTACAACTTCAGCATTATCACGCCCATAACCCAGAGGAAAAAACAGAAGTCATAGATTTTTATTGGCGCGATTCTGGCATACCTCTCTTGCTTCTTCTACATCCATTCATCTACGCATACACGCTCGTCGGTTACACATCTTCAAAGTTGTACCCAACTTTGAAGATATCAACAGTGCGTCGTTTGTTTGGTCTGCCGACACTTCTTTTCCCCGCTGGATCCTTCCATCTTCTCATTTAAAAATTATAGTTAATGCTGTATTAATTTTCTTTAATAGGTTTGTAAAAGATAAAATAATATTAAAAAGAAATCGAACAATAATAAATTCATACATTAATGTACGCAAGAATAAAACCGGTTAAAGATATAAGAAAACAACGTTTTAGTCCCGATGCAATAACAGAGAAATGTCATAAAGTTCCTTCCATTTTAATATTCGCCGAGTCCTGACCACAATAAATTGGAAAAGTTTTTCTTCCGTTCTTGATGCTTATTTCTCTACGGCCGGATTCCCTCGCTTTCAGTAAATACTAAATATTTTTCAAGGTGATATTCTACCGCTGAAGACTTTGCTGAAACTCAAACTTTTAACAGATTTATTTATTTGAATTTGTAAATCTTTCCATCACCAATCCGAGAATCTGTCTTAAAGCACTTTGAACTTAAAAAAATATTACATTTCTCTATAATATCGAGTGAACGCTTCCAAAACCGCTGGATTGATCTCAGGATAGTTAAAATTCATAATCGAAGCCGGTAGGTGGCGTTCCATCGAGTTCAAGGATTTTTATACACACAATGAAATAATAAACGAAATATTTAATGATTTTTTATAATCATGCGAATACTACACATTAGAATAAATCTAATTTTACGGATTTTATGTCGTTTATTTAACGTTTTTTTCTTCCCGACGTTTCGAGTACTTTACAGCGCTCATAGTCACGGAGGGGACTGAGGTGGCAGACGTCCCAATGTCAAAGCTGCTGGCGAAGTACCCTATTATTTTCAATTATTATTTCTGCTCCGATCTTTGCAGAATGAGCTCACGGTTCAAACACAACAGCAAGATCTCAAGATACTGTGAAAAAAACTTTAGTTGAAGACGCTAATAGCAGGTAAGTTGAATTTGGTCTCAGCAGATTGCCATCTAGTATCTTTCGAGATTTTGACTTTTACATCGAACTATTTTAACAAGTGAAGAGTCAACACCAACAGCAGTTGTTCGATACATTGGGGGTACGTTCTGACTCGAGCGGGGACGTACCACATGCCTTTGAGAATAGAGCGTGAAATAATGGTATTTCTACGGTTTCGCCTAATGATTGAGGTGTTATAAAATCCAGCCCCAACTCCTTCCCGTCATTCCTTCTATTACCTAATTTATTACAACTTATATTAAAACAAAGGCTGGTAACTTTGAAGAGTGAAAAAGGCAGAGGTTCCTTCCATTAATTCAATATTGATACTGAAAACTGATTTCTTCAATTCGTTTCGTTCATCGTTAAGAAATTTAAATTGCTAATGAATGACTATTTTGTTTATTCTATCATCGAGAATGAAGTTAAGATTGTTCACGGATATTATCATTTCATTTTCACAACTTCTACGTCACTTAATAACTAAGTACGATAATGGAAATTACAATAGCCCTAAGATCGGTTGGAGACGCTCTTTGAAAATAGATTACGAACCTCTCTCTAATCGACTGTAAAGGTGAATGAAATCATTGAACAGGACGTAGCGCCTTTTTAAATGTACTCTACTAAAAGATCAGGTTCTCTTTTATATTTATCACTCTTTTGTTAAGGTGGTAAACAAGTGTTATGCTGAGGTAACCTAGTCTTTGATTTTATAGTTTGGTGGTTAAAATAACAATGAATGTGTAACATTCATTTATTTAAAAAATAACCCAAGATAAGAAAGCTACCTAGAGAGACAACACCAAACAGGCTCGACCGGTAAAATACCACGACCTTACAGAAAACAGTCGTAAAGATGCGTTTCATCTGATGAGTGGGATGTGTGTGCCTAATCGTAGTCTTTCTCCCCTTGTTCTTCTTTTTTAATACGGAAATTAATGGAAGAAGATTTGACGGGGGAAGGGATGATATCGTACTACTCTTTTTTCTGTTTATTCCCACTTCTGTCCCTTAAAGGTCGGCAATACTTCTGCAACTCATTGTATTATTTCATGGGTAGGGATCATTTAATATCGGATGAAGCGCTTGCTCGTTTACTACATTCCTCTATTTAAGGAAATCTGAATAACCTATCCATCAGACCACTTGGGAAACAACGTGTATTTCCTTTAGCGAGAGTTCAATGACGTTCTCAATAGAGCCTAATATTAAGATCATTTCTGCCTTTCATTTTCCGTTCTCTGTTTCTACATTTATTCGCGTCTCCTTTCATTTTCCGATCTCTGTTTCTACATTTATTCGCGTCTCCTTTCATTTTCCGATCTTTGTTTCTACATTTATTCGCGTCTTGTAGTAAAATACTTACCATAGTTATTGTATAGATATCAGTTTATAAGAACGAAATTATTTCATCGTCGGTCGTGTGAGGCCACGTCATCCATCACGCGAAGACGAATGATTAATTTTATATTAACATAATCGACAGTCAAGAGCGCTTTATTCAAACTCCATTAGCATCAAAAAGCAGGCACTTCGCGCGCCTGATGTGATTTATTTCTTTTTTATAACATCGCGAGCAATTTCGTAATGTAAATATGTGACTCGAATTAAAAATTGCGATGGAAAAGATCGTTTTGTCAAACATGACCTGAGTACTAAACTTACCAGAACTTAGGATCCCGATTCTGAATAATGGTCAGTTCAAACTTACATATATTTACCAGAATCTTTAGCTTAAACGTATTCACACCGCAATAAATGTTAAAGACATTTATACGGTTGCTTATTCGTAAAAAAAGAAGACGAGGATCCCTGTAGCCTCATTCTTCAATCAGGTTTATCAGAATGCGGAACTTAAAACACATTTTTTAAAATTCGCCACACTTTATACTTATAAAAATATGAAATAAAAACCAGAACTAGCCTAGTTCGATAATAAATAATCTAAAAAATCAAGCAGAAAATATAAATTACGTATAACAAGACAATTTACGTAACGCTGTCAATCTATGAGTCCGTTATCTTCCCTAATTTAGTTCTTGAATCACCTGCTGTTTTTAATTGTTTTAAAATAAACTCGAATTCACAACACTCAAAGTAAATAATTACGGATTTATGGTGTTAATATGAAGCTCATTACAATAATAAAGTTGATGGTACACTCGGAGACAAGAGACGGTATGTCCGTAAACAATTATTTCGCCTACACGAAGTAGTGGGAAGCAAAATAATTGGTTAGTTGATAAAGTGTCTTACTGCCGATCTACTGATCGATATGATTAGGCTTAACAGCATAGACTTAAAAAGGAAATCACATATTCGTTAATTCTCAAAATAAAGAGCAAATTGAAAATCGATAATCTCTAGCTCTGGTTAATGACGTAACCGTATATTAATTTTAAAGATCTAGATGTAGATCTCCTTCATTGGTTTGATTACGATACGAAATACAACAGATTTATCATTTTTAATTAATATAATTAAATAGACAATCGTTTCTACGTTGTTCATTGATATAAATGTTGTAAGTCCGTTTTGATTGTATTATTACGACGAACTTTGTCAGAAAGTACTGGGAAGCGAGGAAGTAATTAAAAGTTGCTTTGGGAATATAATTCACCGTTCTTACCATTCAATTTGTTAAAGAAACAACTTCTATTAGTATCAACGAAGACGCCTTTGAAGAAAATTTACTTGATTGATTCTATATTTTAAATATCTATTGTGAAGGATACGTTTGTCCGTGAGAATACGGTGTTTGTTTCGTGACAAAATGTTCCTTCAAAGACACATTCTGGCTCTTCACTATCGCCCCATTTATCTTGTTCCCAGCTCTACATGATTGACTGAACATTTACAAATTTATAACCGTTTTAAATTTATTTCAATTCTTACTTTCTTCTCCTTCAAACATCATTAATTCCGCCTTTTCTACTTTATCTTTATACCTCTCAACATCATTTCAGACTGTACCGATTCACCATTGGACATGGTTCTCTTTCTGGTTTCTCGACAATCAAATCCACGTCCTGTCCTCTGCCGATGACGCAAATAACAAATCATGAAAATAATCAAAACACAAAAAAACAAACAATAATATTTGTTGCAAAACTTTTCGAAGATAAAACGCGTTATATTCCGTTTATTTATAACTGTTCTGAGAGCTTATGAAAGTGGGACAGATTGATATAACTTCATATTACTGTTTACTGTTTATCTATGTTTATTTGTTATGTATTTCTGAGAAATTAGATTTATTTATTTCTGTTTCTTATTTTTCCATACGCAAAGGACGGGACCCTATTACTAAGACTCCGATGTCCGTCTGTCACCAGGCTGTATGTCATGAACTGTGATAGTTAGACTGTAAAAAATTTCACCGATATTTCTGTTACCGGTATAACAACAAATAGAATAAATTAAATCTATAATTAGGCTCCCATACAGCAAACGTGATTTTTATAGGGGCGTAAGGAACCCTCCGTGCGCGAGTCCGAGTCGCACTTGGCCGGTTTTTCTATAGTTGATTTTAACGACAAATTTAATAATTACTAGGAATATGACATGAATTTAAATCAAAGGATAAAGAAAACGTTTTAAGGAAACATTAAACTATCGAAATATATGGAACTTAAACCGTCTTCCCTTCCTTCTACCTATTCTTCTCTTCTATCTATCTATCTTCTACCCTTCCATCTACACCAACCCCACTTGGTAACGTCTTAATGACTAAAGAATGACGAGGATTAAATAACGCAATTAAAAAAAATTGAGCAGTTTTTTTAAGATCTAAGACAAAAACAACGTGTCCCCTTTCTTCTTGTATTAAGCGTAATAAGATTTATAGCTCCGCCTGTGAATAATTCCGAATCATTCGACTGGTACTTACAAATTAAGGTACTTTTTACGGATTCCTGGAATGGATTTCCAAGAGTCACTTGTTACAAAAAAGTATAAAGAATATATCAACTAAATGGCTAATTCGATGTCGCCCAATTCAGTTTTATTAATATTACCAATATATTGTAAAAATATAAAACGTACATTAATTTTAGACTACTCGTATAACTTACATTCATCTCATCTTCCTGTCCTTTTCCAACCTATATGGACTCGGCATAGTATATACTCCTCTTTCTTATCCTTCTACCAGCCGTATGTCTGTCTACCCTTCTTACAAATATCATCTTTCAGTTTATTTGTATAACTTCAGTCATACTGTGGATAAAATTTAAAGAATTGTAAAAACGTTTGAACATTAAAATTGTGCTGAAATTAAAAAAAAAACTGCTAAATATCTAGCATTATTAAAACCACGGGCACTGACAGTGTACTCATGTCTTTAATATACGACCAAACATACAATTTGCTGGTACGGATCCCATTTTATATGCATAGGGAAATTTTAAGATATAAAATGAAGCAAACATTTAAAAAGTTATAATAAAAATTTATTACACACCCTTAGGTTCAGTTGTTGAAGATTAATACAAAAACCGGCCAGAGTCGGACTCGCACACGAAGGGTTCCGTACCATTATCTATAAAAAACGTTTGTTATATGGAAGCCCCCTTAAGTGATTATTATGTTTTTTAGTATTTATTGTTATAGCGGCAACAGAAATACATCATCTGCGAAAATTTCAACTGTCTATTACGGTTCATGAGATACAGCCTGGTGACAGACGGACAGCGGTGTCTTACTTATAGGGTTCCGTACCCAAAAGGTAAAACGGGACCCTATTGAATGAATTTTGATTTTGGTATCTATAGATGTACAATTTTACTTGATAAAAGTTAAAGCTGCTTATTATAAGATAGTGGAATGTTCTTGAACAGATCGACATCGATCGATCGAACAGTTTCTTTTGTGACATATTATGTCACAATTGTCCTTTGAGTGATCTTGAGCCATCTAGTGGAGCCAATATTGAGGGACCATGACTATAGTGACTACAGTATGACCCGTTCATCGTTAAATTGCATCCAGAACTACCAGATGATGGGCAGCAGTGTCCTCTCTGCACAACCACGATTGCCAACCCGCCCGCCAAGCGTGGCGATCATGGCACATGTGATTTTCATCTCACTACAAATAATTCTTGTCAGATTTGGAACCTAACAATCTCACAGGTCCTCAGAGAAATGAAAGCATTTTATTGTTATTACTGTATAATGATCTAAAAAGGAATGAACATCGAATTACATGAATATGGTTATGCTGAATTCAATTTAAGGTTGTGAAATAAATAACAATGGAAGTCCGTGATTGCTAACAAATACAATTTACGTTCCTTTTTCAGTCAATACATTATGTGGCTTTCAGCAACATGTTCTGAATTTATTACTATAGTTGGTACAATTCACATTGGCGCACCGAGCTATGCTTGTACAGCCCTTGTGTTGGTCATATTGAGATATAGGATGAACCCTTTGCCGGGTGACTTTTACACAATGCATACGAAGCACACGCACACATGGCGCTATGCGCCAAGATGAGTTGACCTAACTCTAACACATGCTGATTTATTAGTGAGAGTTCTAGTATCGAAAAATGGCAGATGATATTGTTCAGACTGAATCAATTTTGAACTGTCAAGTTGAGATCCCGTTTGATAAT
>JWHW01033665.1:22052-34355 GCA_000931545.1 Papilio glaucus | reverse complement strand
AAATAGGTTAAGCCGTTTCTGAGATAAGCGCGCACAAACGCACAGACAAACAGACAAAAATTCTAATATTCATTGTTTTGAATTTTTAGTTATATAAAAGGAATATTTTTTTAAATATGAATAGAGCAGTACTGATATTCTTAAAAGTTAAAAATGTTAACTTCAGAAATTCTCCGAATATGTTGGTTATTTAATAAAAACATTGGCAAGTACTTCAGTCATAGAAAAGTTTATTTTCTACGCTTTTTTATATTCTACGCTTTGAACTTTTGGTATGAGCAGAAACATCGAACGACTGCCATTGAATATGTTAATACAAATGTTACTTCGCTTTAAACTTTTTCATCCTCTAATGCAAAATGTAACTTCACCATCTCGTCGGACTATCAAAAAATGTTAAATGTAATGTGTTCAGTGATAGAGGAATATTTTTCTGATTTTACGCTCCCTATGCGAATTTCTTGTATTTCTTGTATTTGTAAGAATTTCTCACAGAAGACAGGCGTGAAGTAGGATTATTTTATAACTTTAAACTATCGTGATTTTTACTAATACAAGGTTTATAAGAAACGGGATTCTTCCAGTCAGCCCGTGACCATGGCGCATGCAACTGTGCCGAAATATCGGGAGCTCAAAAAGGCTAATCGTGGTAAGAATCCCGTTTCTTACAAACCTTGTATTACGATTATTTTTCCGTCTAATGAGGTGCCGGAGGCCCAGTGTCATTCTTCTTCCCCTTCTCATCTTTTGCTACACATAGTTGGATGGGAAGGGATAGGGGATAGGACGGTGGAAGTGATGAGTAGGAGAAGAAAATCTACTTTGTCCTGTCTATACCCTCCTCTGGCCATTAAAGAAAGGCAACACATCTGTAACTATAGGTCACATTTGCGTGTCATCAGGTGAACCACTTGCTCGTTTGCCACCTTCTGCCATAAAAAAGCATACAATTAATTTAAACTCCTAATTAAACTATTTTTTTTAATTTAATCGAATGTAATTAATAATTAATCAGGATAACCCACATTGTCCATAGTTAAAAAGAGGTTGCGGTTGTAAAGATGGATATGGATATTTAACAGATGGCCGAAGGGGCCAAAAGTTTATACAAAGGATAGAAAAACGTAATTTTGGTAGACTTTCAAGTTGGACCGATGATCTACTTAAATTTCTAGGACTCTACTGATTAAGGTGGCAAGGTTGAGGATTTCTCTGCAAGCAAGTATCTTTGAAGAAAGCCTACAGTCAACGCTGAAGGTCTTTTGTCGGAAGATGATGATGCATTAATTGGGATGAAAGTACATAGCCAATCCCATTAAGTCCCATATATTGGACACAAATAGATAAGAATCACAGAAACATAAAGAACAATATCCACTACCCATACATTTAATAACCTGATAATTAAAGTTTACATACACAAGTTATAGTAGAAAGTATTAATATTACTTGATAGCTTAGGATTTTTTCTTACCAAAAATAAACAAATAAATGTGCTACAACTATTGACGCTCGAAGTTTAGTCTAAAATAGTAATACCTAGCTATTGTGTAAGCTACTTAAACTAACACACAAAATCGCACAATACACAACAACGCAAACGCAAAAACAAAAAATAAGGTAGGACTGCTGCGCTGCGCCGAAGCATGAAGCCAATGCCTATCGTGGAACTGTCAAATGTCAAAAAAAATCCATTTCTGTCATGCGACCTCTGTTACTCATTGCATGTATTATTTATTTAATTATTATGCTATTTTTTATTAGTCTATTATACAGAGACTAATAAATTTTATACAAAGTCTAATTTAGCTGCTCGCTTACTTTTATAAAACTTTAAATAATTTTTAAAACTCAGAAACGGGTTCAATAATGTCAAGTAGTTATATGTAAAATGGAACGTTACAAAGGGTAGTTGAGATGTGTTCAAAACATGGTAATACTTTTAGCCTTGGCGTAGAATAAGCGTGCAAAAACCGGCCTAGTTGTATGAGAGCCCCTTTAAATATTTATATTATTCTGTTTTTTAGTATTTGTTGTTATAGCGGCCACCGAAATACATCATGTGTGAAAATTTCAAATGTAACTATCACGGTTCATGAGATACAGCCTGGTGACAGACGGACAGACAGAGACATAGACAGACAGACGGATAGCGGATTCTAGTAATAAAACCTGACCGGTTTTACCCTTTGTGAACGGAAACCTAAAATTATCAAAAATAAATCCAGTGTTTCTATTAACATTGTGATAGACGTAATTGATATACAAAACTTTTAACAATTTACTTGAATTTTATTTACAATTTACTTGAATTTTATTTACAATTTACTTGAACTTCACGATTTATTTCATTTCTATACATAGGTTAAAATGGGCATTGTTCTTTATGGATAAAAGTTTTTAAATCAGACCTATCAAAGCTATTATTACCATTATATGATTATTTTCAATGTTGTAAAATTATTTAAAAATAGAACATCGAGGGAAATAAAACGTAACGCCTCTGAATTGGTCCATAAAATTGAAGCCGAGCGGTCAATAAAACAAAAGTCAGTAAAATTAGGTCGGTACCCAATTTGTGTTTAATCGGTATTTACTTTTTATGACCTCCGTACACCCTAATTTGAACAAGGTAATTGTTTCGGTAAATCTGAACGAATACATAGAAACTCCGATTTGATACCGAACTTGAGTTTAATTAGAGTAAAATGCAAGGAGCTAACTTAAATATAAAAAAATATACTACAGGAGTATATAAAATCTTAGGCAATTATTTTAGCATTAAATACCTCAGTTTGTACTAAGTCAAGGCGGGTACATACACATACCAACAGTAATAAAGACACTTGTATTTGGTACCTCTGCATTATTAAACATCAAGCTGATGGTACGAAAATCTAATGCCTACCAAAATAGAGAAAAGATAATCATTTATTATAAACGAATAAATGAAGGAAGGTATACCAAGCGTACGGAAGCGGTAGTAATGTTAGTTATAACAATACTTGTAATCAGATAATGGCTGCCGTTTGAGTCGAGGCTCTGCCCTCTCGGAAGCCCTTGAATCCAGTCGCTCCATGGAGCGCCCGCCAAAGCGACCTAAAATACCACTATCTGGCGATATAAATAAAGAAACAGCCCGAACCCTCGAGCTAAATTACTCTTTTTGAGGTTTAGTCTAGGCGCCTGCGCCCTGCCGCCTCAAACTCAGTAAGTCTATAGATGCCTCTTCCAGGCAAACAGTGACAAGTCAGTCACAAAAATAAAACGTGGATCCATCCATTCGACATTTCTCATAAATTCACACATAGTTTGTTTTAAGGACGATCGTTAACGTGTTTGTAGGATGCAATCAATGACGTGGGAGGTAAGTGCGTTAGTAATAAGACAAACTTCCACCTATAAAGTAAACCATCTCACCTTCAGTGGTTTCTGCATTTCGTTCCAAAGAATATATTATATTAGTTTTATTTTATTAAGTTATCAAATAAAATAATAGTTACAAAGATAAGGAAGCAGGTATAACCTTGTATACTTATGAAAAACGCCTTAAGCTAAATGGCCTAAATCGTCGCACGAGAACATTACGGTTGTCCCTCAGGAGCTCCTGGGTCTTGTTATGTTTAAAACAATACTCACAAAGCCATGTAAGTATATGTAAATGCGTCACAAAGCTATGGAGCTTATCCCTTGGGATCGGGATATGAGATAGCTTCCGAAAAAGACCTACAAATTTAATTTCGAAGTTAATATAGCTTCCGTCCGTTAGAGATAAAATAAAATGTCAAAATAATGTACAAGGCGTTATATATATTTGAAGTGAAAACTTCTTTCGGCGCGTTTTTGGTAGGGGAGAATCTTATTTGAATTTGGAACGGTTTAAACCTTTTTTCATTTATTTTATGTTGTATTAAATTTTGAATTTTATTGTTAAGGAACAAGGAGGGTTGGCGTGAGGCAGGCGGCCGGTCGTAAAAACTGTAGCCAAAACCTATACCGTGTGGACTACAATCATGCTGTGCCGACCTCACAAGAGTGAGAAAAGGGCAAGGAGATGATGATTGTTAAGGAACAAGGGTTTATTTTTGTTGATTATTTATTTCTTTTTTAACCTCGCGCCTTACCACTTGTTTTGAGTTTTCACTTCTGTCAGCAGTTGTTCTAATTGCCTGTGTTTCTTTTATTTAATAATTACAATTATTATTACATTATTATTTCAAAGAGGTTAAAAGGTGCGGACGGCAAAGTTGTTTTCTATTCTTAATTTATTGGTTTATTCTTGGTTACTAGTTAGTTTATTCATTAAAATTGCTAAGTGCAATTTATTTGTTCTTTAAACCTTATTTTTTTTTGTATTTTATAGTCACATATTTTTAAAACGAGGATTTTATAATATATTTCACGATACTAGAGTAAGCGGTAAATGTTCCTTGGTGTGTTGCCAAATGGAACAAAAACGACGCTTTACCTCAAATTAAAGACGTCAAAAATGGTTGAAAATCTAGAATAAAATATAAGTTTTCTTTGCTTTTAAGATAAACACTGTTACCCTAAAAATGCATTAACATAAATACTCCTTTTATAAATAATTTAAGCGATAACTTAAAGTTAGATTACATATTATTCTATTCTATTGTAAAGACAGTTCACCTCATGTCATGTAACCTGTAAACCTACCCTAAATATTTGCAACAACACTAAATAAATCAAAAACAACAGATTAGTGCAATGGATAGGATGAACATTGATCCTTCCTCTCACTTCTTTCTCCATCTTTTTTTATAAGTTAATGAGATAGGTAAGAGAGGAGAATGAGGTGTCTAGAGGATTACCTAGACACGTCATTCACCGAGCGGAACGCAAAAATAAACGTTGCACTTTCCCGATTTCATCGATCAATTCTCTAACACAGTTAAATGTTACTTAAATTGTTCAAGTAATTTGTAAACAAGAATAATAGTTGGTCTTACATTGCGTATTGTACGTACAAACAGACAGACTCACGTTCGTAACCCAGAGGGGTAGGTAAAGATAACAAATTTCTATTTGGTGCAATCCTGGCACACATCTATACGATCTACGCACACATGATCACCGGTAACGGGTACTCCTTATATCACTTTTATTTAGTATTACTAATGTAAAGATAAACACACGAACAGATAAAGTAACTCTCTTGTAACCCACACCGGCTTCGCGCGGGTGGCCCTAATTATGTATTTGATCCGATCGCTACCAAACCACACAGGAACACTCGCAAGGCCAATCTGAACGTCTCCCTAAAATTTCATCCAATTCGAGCTAGCCGTTCCAGAATCTATAGCAAACATACATACACACATACCCTTTTGACTTATACTGATAGTGAACGACTTCGAGTCAAAACATATTTTACGTTATTGAAAAAAATGTGCCAATATATTGTGCCGATTTCGGCACTGTTTTAGTATTCTGTGAATAAATCAAACACAATAGGGATATAAATCATTTAGATTGTATGTACGAGCATAACGTCTGTCCCTGAAGGTTTTGGGATAATGCTTAAACAATGCCGGGAAAGCCGCGTTGATCTACCTAGATATAAAACTTGGACCACGTGTGAATATTATTTAGGTATCAAATGTAACATGTTTTTCTTGAAGTTATACTTCCTTTGGGGCGTTTGCTTTTTACACCTAAAAACTACACCAACTTCATCGTTACCATGGCAACCAATAACGTACGTTTTTGATATTTACTTATCACCATGTTATTTAATTAAACCCAAAAATGTTGCATACCAGATGGACCATCCGGGACCCAAAAGTGAAGCCAACCTAAGTCGCCAATTGGCGACTTCGTTTCCCGCCACACAAATACAAAATCTCCGTGTTTTTAATTTAAAAAAATACAGTCTGTGCTATGAAATCGTATAATAACTATACCACAAGGAATATGTAAAATTTGCTGTTGGTCTTCCAAAAATAAATAAATAAATATATAAATCTATGATTAAACTGTTATCAATTGCATTAAAGGTTTTTCACAAACAAAGAGTACTGATATACAGAATAAAAAAATGTATTGTTACGCTAAAAAGATACCCTTCTTACATCGTAAACACACATAAATCTTATTACATATACATTCCACTTTCTTGTTGTCTTCACTTCAAGGATATAATTAAATTAAGGTTTCATTTGTTTTTCGTTACAAAATCTCCGAGGCAAAGGCGGCAAAGCTCCAGCGAGGTGTTAATGCTACGGATTTGCATTTAACTCAAAGATGTCGCAAGACTTGATCGTTTTTCCTTGCATACCTTTCTGGCGATATTATTCTCTAATTTATGATTACCTTAAATTATCTTGTAACGACACCTGTATATAAATAACTAATAAATCTAGAAATATTAATCATCAAGTTTTTTTGAACATCTTGCAATCTTCACTTAGTGTTGTAACTACTAATTTTCGGAGATGTCGTTGCTGGTAACCTTATTGACGGTTCTTTCAGCCTCATCTGATACAGGGCTCGCGATCCGAGTGATCTTGAGTTAAAAGTAAAAAATTGTAGGTCCCTAATGTAATCTAGGGGCCTAGTTGCTAGATTTAGCAGCTATTGGTGTGGGTGAGGTGTCTACGCAAATTGAACGTGTTACCGTCGAAGACTATAATGACGTCTATAGTGTTGTAAGGGTGTAAAAGATACATATCAATACAATTATTGATATGTATCTTTTACACCCTTCGCTTTCATTTTCTTTTTTTTTTTATAATTATACATTTAATTTTAAAAAAAAGAAAATGAAAGGGAAACGGTCGCTCGCAGATGCTAGTTAAGATTAAAATTTACGAGGACAAAAATTCCAATATCAATACTAAAAAAATATTAAGGATATTTGACTAACAAATAATATGATAGTATATAAGAAAATATAATAAATTCATATGGTAATAAATATAATAATAATAAGACAGACGTTTTTAGTATGTTTCCCCACTGCAGGGGCACAGGCCTCCTCTGCGAGAGAGAGGGAAGGGGCCGTAATCCACCACGCTGACCCAGTGCATGTTGGTGGATGTCACATGTCTTCGAATTTGGTGGTTCTAAGACATACCGGTTTCCTAATGATGATTTCCTTCGCCGATTTGGAGCAGTGGTGATGAAATAAAATACACAAAGTAAAGTGCCTTCGTGGATTCGAACCCGCGACCGCGTACGTAAGTCGGGGCCTATACCACTGGGCCACCACTGCTCACTGTTAAGATAAAAGTCTGTACCAAGTTCAAACTTTGCTTTATTCCACAAGATTAGGGAGGGATATTATCGCAAACGATTAATCTAAAAACAAGACATAAAAACCGTGAGCTTACGAATTTACACAATGTTTATTTATGCAGTATACTATGACTGAACAACGAAAGAGAATTCTGATTAACTCATTGCAATGATCAGACTGGTGTACATCTTACCTTAAGTGGTAATATACAAGGCACTTGCCTTGTAGCAAAGGATGGTCAATGAGGCTTAAAGTTTCCAGAATGCCAACCACGAACTGGACATACTAACTTCTACTATGTCCCACAAGATGGAGTCACTGGATGAGAGCGATAGGTCCAGCAGTATACGTCGTCGTCGCCTTGTTTATCGGCGCACCCTCTGTGCTACCTTCCTTATTCCAGTATTTTGGGTACGCCGTGATCATGGCCGGCGCACCATCTGTACTACAATCCTTATCTTTCTCACCAGTACCTAGGATACGCCGTTAACATTGGCAGTGTGTCCTCTATACTATGCCACAGCTTTCCTTACATCCCACATCCCTCAAAACGCGAACAACGGAGGTGGACACCAAATATACATACAAATATGTTCTATTTAATTGTCAGCATACGTCAGTGTCCCTGGTGCAAGCAAATGTCGATATTAAGGTGACGAACCTTTACCCCAACTATACAAACTTATTGAGAACTTATTTATATCTTCAAAATAAAAATTTCTTGAACATCATCCATCAAAGAAAGCAGTGATTAATCATGTTAGCGGATAATCGACAACGTGAATTGAACTTCTTTCTGAATCCAATTAAGTTTATTTTTGTACATCCTGTTTTTGTTATTTGTGATACCCATTACCGTTTCTATTTATAGGATAATGGGGCAAACGAGCTACGGGTCGTATGCTACATGCGCAACATCAGAGGAACTGCAGACGCGTTGCCGGCCTTTAAGGAAGGAGTACGCTCGCTTCTTGAAGGACCCTAAGTAGTATTGGTTTGGAAATACCGCTGGCTACAGATGATTCCACAACGTAGCTGTCCGAGGCAGGAAATTACGGTAATGGAATGCCAACCATCAAGATGGTGAGGGTGGTAGTTGGAGCTCTGTCGTGTTGAGCGATGATGAAAGTCAGCAGCAGGTTCCAAACAGTTCTTAGGACAAAGGCAAACATGGGCGCCGTTTTATAACCTACAGGGTCCCCTAAGGTTAAGGTTATCCCTTAATCTTAGCAATTCTAGAATTGCAAATCTATCAAAAAGTAAGTCTTTTACAAAAATATTTATATAGCCGAGTCAGAACAGAAACTAATCTGATAAAATAATAAACTAAAGTTATTTTAAATGTAATAAAATTAAAAGCCAATACCGCTCCGATATAAAACCATTAGTATTCAGTAAAAGTTTCTTTTAAAATTAATAGGAAAACGTCTCAACCATTTTCTCTTTTAATGTAGAAGGGCTCTTAGCGATTAAATTGAGTAATGGATTTGGGCATCCAGCTTAAGGGCGAGGAATTCATGACGTCATTAATATTTTTAGATAATATCTGAATAAAACCGAAGGACATTAGAATAAAGTTAAGATTTGTCTACTCGAGGCCCTTTGGATTTATTTAGGTTATAGAATAATGCCTTGGATAGTGATTAATGTCAAGCATTAAATCTGTCTTAAAGTCTAAAATGGTTTTTGCACTTCATGAGTGATTCAGTACGTCTAGAGGAGAAACACAATCTTAAACGAGATTAGTTAAATTAAAAAACCTGACTGATTGCATGATTATCTAAGGACAACTCAGACTATACAACTGAATAGACATACATACCCTACGAAACCCTACCCTCCTATGTCAGTCAGGTTAAAATATCACAGACATTTTATCATTTCTATATGCGTCGTTTACACAACTTAAAATACGATATGCATCCATTTAATATCTCTTTTGTGTGGTCTGAAAAGAAACAGTAAGAAATAAAATATCAAGAACGTTAAGTAATATTTTAATAATAGTTTAGAATAGTTCAGATTCAAAGTTGAATAACCTCTTAAACTACCAAACTGATTTCAACAATTCCTTAAATCATTATAACACTACATTACCTATATCTTGTTTCAAAGCAAGAAATGATAGTTGTAAACAAACAAAACGTAGCAGCAATTACACTTTTTAAGCTTTCATCGGAAATGTTGTAATTTTGTGAAAATCGTAAAATAATGAAGTGAAATTGCGTAATATGGATAGCTAATTAAACGGTAATTATACGGTAAAACGAGAAAAAGTTTTTCGAAAATGTTTTGGAATTAACGAAAAATAATTTTACGTTAAAACCATTGTTTATAAAAATCATATCATGCTGTGTAGGTATAATATTAATGTAGGCTTTATTTATTATTTTTCAATCATTCCATAATCCCTTAGTTTAGTTATATTTATTCAATTTGTATTAGCAAAAAATGTTCAAGTACGTTCAGACAATAAGAGGGACGTAGGTAAAGCTTGTCAGTATGACAAGGGTCCGTGACAAGATGAGACAAGAAACAAAAACGTTTACAATTTATAATTATGCTAAATTTGGATTCAAAATGAAAATGTTCCATGTAAAATACTTATTATGATAATACTAGGCTTTTCAAATATTAATGTTTTGGAGCAAATTTTATCGTCAGAATGCTAGAGTCAGTAGCTAGATCATCTGTACAGTTAATGAGCCGGTTTGATCTGGTATATTTTACAACCACGCAGAATACAGTCGACAAAATTCTTCTACGTTCTACTAATTCCTGATCTGCAGTAGGAATCATCTTTCCATCACATTTTTGGTCCCATTTCAACTCTTATCCATCTTATCCAAGTTGGAAACATTAGCGGATTCAGGAACTAAGGAGAATTCAGGGGGTTAGTCAACTTAACAACTTAACAAAAAAATACTTCTGTGAAAATTTTTAAACTGATAATTATGACTAATTATTTTTAGCCAGTATTACGCTGTCTTGTGTATAAACATATAAGTAAATCTTTTGTTTATGGATAACGAAGGCCACATAACATCAGTCGAAGCTATGAAACTGGGTGTACCATAAAAGAACTCATAAGATTTTGTACATGGATTTAACCAGAGTCCTCCTTCATTTACAATTTATTTTTACTAGGTGTCGAGAGAGCGCCCTCTGCGTTGTGATCTTCGTCATCCTAAGATCGTGCGTCTTGTAGAGATGTTTTTCTTAGATTAGAATTGAAGTAATGATATTTATTGATCTCTCACAAAACGTTTGATTTTGGGTTTCAATGGATTCATCCATTCAGCTTAAATAATACGAACGATAAAGGCAACCTAGATAAAATAGAAAAATAAATAGATGCCCTCTAAATTCATAGTTTTATGCAAATCGTTAAAGCTAGCGATGGCTAGAATAAACTTGATCGTTTTATAACGCGCTGGAGTAGAGTAACATTTGAAAATGTTGCAGTACTCCAGCACGTCGGAAGGTAACAAAGACCTGACTTTAGATCTCAATAGCTGTAAAGTTCCTACAAAGGGATTCTCGGGTTAGACCACTTTTCCATTCAATTTATTACTTCAACTCAAAGGTGCCTGAGACATCCAAACCACAATCCGATTAGTGTTACACTCGTGAGGTGCATTTGACAATGTGGTATTGCTATCCTCTCTGAGGTAAACTAAAGTCATACTAATGGAACTAACCAACTACAACTTATCTAATATGAATATCAACTAAGCTCGCAGACCCAGCAACGTTGACTTTCATGAACTTTGGCTTGCGTGCTATAAGTTCAGCTAACTTTTTTTGTTATTCATCAAAATTCAAAATAAAAAATCTATTAAAACTCGTCCAATGATGGCACTGCCACGCACTAAGTCCAATTGTAAGTCTAAACCATCCCAGGACATACACAAAAAATTATCAAAATGTGTTCAGCGGTTCATAAGCACAGTGATATACTAACATACAAAAGAATATATGTTATAAAGATAAATATATATCTATATATAATAAATCACTTCTCGATGTATCGTTCTGTAAACTACTTTGGTAAGAAATATCGGCGGAAATATTTGCGTAATCTCAATGTATTCAGAAGCAATTTTCGTTCCATTTCCTACAAGCTCGATTTGATCCGGGCTTAACTTTGATATGTTACAGTATTAAAGAAGAAATTCTTTATGACAGACTTCTACAGCGAGTCGTATGTTACGTTTGTTATAAAATACTATATTGTCCGACTACCCACGATTCTCCAGTGAAATCCTAGGATTTTTACGAATATACTATTTTAGAAATACCTTACTTTTGAAAAATATATCTTGAATTATTTGTAGTTGTGTTTTTGTCTACACAAATCGTATAAGCATTACGTTTGAAAAATTTTCGGACAGTACAGGAAAATAATAAGTCGCTATAAACAATAACGGAGAGAATGCCTCTTTAGCGTGCTCTTCGTTACATCACGAACAAACAACGCTGGCTCGCTCTAGTTGACTGAACACTTCACCGGCTGACCTCTTCACTATCCCACTTTGTTTGCATATTGTTCCAGTCGTAAGGACACAACGACGGATAGTAGCTATAAATTATCTTTAATGATTACAACGCGTTCAGCAATAACATCAAAAATTACTTTACTTTGAATAATACGTCACGAATTTTTCTCTCCAATGTTTTGTTCTGTCTGACAGGAGGGCAATGTCTTTTGCAAGTCTGACAGGAGGTGTATGTCTGTGTTGTGTCATTCGATCTGTATTCTTCCCTGGTGTGCCGTTAGCATAAAACAGTGGTAGAGTCCGCAACACCAACATCTGTTGCACGAATGGGACGGCTCGACCGGTGAAATACCACGACCTCACAGAAAACAGGCGTGAAGTAGAAGTACTCTGTATTTCGTCTGATGAGTGAGGTGCGGGGGCCTAATTACACTCCTCTTCCTCTTCCCACCCTTTCCTTATTAGGATAGGATGGGAATCGGAAGAGGATTGGACGGGGAGAAGGGGCGGGGAAAAGGAAATATCCTTTTTCCTGTCTATCCACTC
>JWHW01033665.1:5745-21137 GCA_000931545.1 Papilio glaucus | reverse complement strand
AATCGGTTAAGTGGTTTAGAAGTCCATTGAGGACAAACATTGTGACACGAGATTTATATATATTAAGATAAAAAATGACTATAGCCATATAGTCGGTAGTTTCGTTCGTTTTTTAAGCCAGCTATTACTTGTTTAGTTCTACTATAACTTGCCTTGCGTCTAAAAGAAGGCCGAGTTTTGATAGACTAAATTACTTACCAGAAGTTATGATGCAAGCCGTCCACCAAGCGCCAAAGCGTCCGCAACCATCTACCAAAAACTCTGGCGTAACATTTGGGTACTATAACTGCTAAACCACTAACTTGTTATATTAAATACACTATTAAATAAAATAAATAAATACATAATAAATACAATTTTAACATTCATTTTATTATTTTTTTACAATCTCATGTCCATTGCTGTATTAATAATAATTATATTAAAACATTAAAAGCCTAGAAATATGTTTTAATTATTACTGAATGTAATACGATTAATTAAAAGATTTTAAATAATAGTACTAAATATTTTCATGAAAGTCAAGGACCACTAAAAGCCTGGTTGTCGAGTGGATTAAATCTCGGACAACCATTTAATTTTTATTCAAGTTTTGTTTGTAATTGAAAACATTTGATATTAAATTAGTTTTACGTTGTTGAAGTAATTAAATTGTACAGTTTTTATATAAAGATTAATATTATTTGCATAGTTACTTTTAAAATAAATGAAATATATTTTATCAATGTAACTAAAATGTAAAAGATTTTTAAATTATAAAATATAAAATTATTGAAGTTTACAAGAAACCTTTCATGTCAAATTATAAGAAATTTAATTTTATTACAGGAAAAGTTAATTTTAAATTAAATATAGTAATATTTTATTAGAAATATGAAATGCAATATTCATATTAACACAAAAGATAAAGTTTATTACAGAAAAATCTATTTTAATCTCAAATTAAACGAACAACATTCGTATTGCCATTAGAAGAACAACGCTTTATTCTTGAAGAACACATAAATGATACAAGCCTACAGACATAAAATACATACGGTGAAATACCACGACCTCACAGAAGACAGGAGTGAAGTAGAGTATTCTGCGTCTCGTCTGATGAGCGAGGGGCTTAATTCTAGTCCTATTCCCCGTCCCATCCCAGATGGAGAAGGTGAATAGGAAAGGGAATTAACCATTTTCTGTCTATCGCCTCTTCTTTCCATAAGCAATGCATCTGCAACTCATTACCTTGTTGCAGATGTCTATGGGTAGCAGTCGCTTGATATTGGGTGAACAGCTTGCTCGTCTGCCATCTCATATTATAAAAAAAATTATAACAGTTAACTTAGATTATTATAGCAATATGTTTGAAATATAAAAATGTCGTCTGTGGACAATTTGTAAGCGACTGGAAAAATAATTAGCAGCTTAGAGAATGTTTCTCCTTTGTAGCCAGAAGAGCTCTTTATTCTTATTGCGCTTGTAAATAAAACAAAGAAAATATTAATTAGCCTGTTTTTACAAGAGTACAATTCTCAAGATTCTATACCTAAATATCACAATAGCAATTTTAAAATTGTTGGCGATGAAAGTATGTGTGTATAGTATTATTATATAACTATGTACTATATGTAATCACTGTATATTTATTATATAACTAGCTGTTGCCCGCAGCTTCGCACGCATTCGTTTCTCATTTTCCATGCTGGAAATGTTTGTAAGACGTGCACCATAAGTTGCAATTGCCAAAATATTAAGCGTTGCTATGGTTACCGATATGAAACCTAAATTAAGGTTTTAAGTACCTCGGGAACAGTTTCATTATTGACGTCTTTTCAAATAAGTTGTGCAAAAAGTTTCATTAAAAGCGAATAACTTTAGCGATTTTCGGGCCACTAACCTTTGCTCTATCTTCTGATCTTTTGGTCGTCTGATCTTCGGAACCCCCTACCAAAATTTCATCACAATCTCAATGGTTTAGTAACGTACAGAAGACAAACAAATAAATAAACCTACAAATATTTATTTTCAGTTCATTTATAAAGATTGGTGTTAATTTACTTTTATTTTTTATATATTTGTTGTATGTTAGTGTCTGCCTGCCTTTCCATTTCTTTTGAATTTTCACTTCTTTCATCAGTCCTTATGACAGTGTTTTTCTTATTCACGGCTGGGGTCCAAGTCCCATTACATCGTAGCATAAAGGACAAGCCACAGTCGTAAATTGATAAGTTAAAATACTATATTGATTCAAACTAAAATCTTTGGTCTTAAATCTTTTAACCCGCACTCAAAGTTAACGTGGGACAATAAAGTTTAACAAACACTTTGTTGTTAAACGTCTTGCCAACTCGAATTGAATCCCGCTGTTTATGTGCATAGTTCACTCCCGGATTTACGGCGTGGGTGTTTTGTTCGCGTTATGTTGAATTTATGTTGAAGAATTTTTAGTTTACTTCTAATATTTGCAGAGCATAATATGAATATAAATAGACTTGCGTTTTTAATTCATGATAAGAGAACGCTGGTAGCAGAAATGAAAATATCGAGATGGATGTGCACGAATGGATCAGGTATGAAACCAGTATATTAGGAGACGCTTAAAAATAAGACCAGTGATAGATAAATTAAGAAGAAAAGATTAACGAGGAATGTTTTAGATAGGAATAAGGATGAATTTTTATATATGAATGAGGATGATGTGTTAGATATGAGCTGGATAGATTGTGTGATAGATGACACGACTAAGAAAGTAGTGACTATTGAGACAACGGTTAATAGAAAGTGGTGTAGAATTAATGATAATATATTTTCTACTATATTATTATTATGGAGATTTAGTTCTATTTGGCGGCCGCGTACAGGTCGACGCGACGTAGGTAGGTCTCCCACAAGATGGACCGATGACTTGGTTCAAGGTAGCAGTTAATAGATGAGGGTGGCAAGGAACCGATCTTCGTAGCGAGATCAATGGAGGAGGCCTACGTCCTGCACGACCTTCCACTGAAAGGTGGATGAAGGAAGAGTTTTCATTACTTATGTAGCTTAGGTAGGCCTCTTATATTTTAGATCTAGTCTTGGTTAAGGGAGTCCACTAGATATGGTCAGCAGTTATCGATCTTTGTAGTGATCTGTAGACTGCCTTGGACTTCTGCTGATGGGACACTTTATTTGAAGGCTTCTGTTAACTGAAGAAAATGATGCTTCCTTTGTTCGGAGTTTTTCCGTATAGAAAAATCAGTTGCTACAACAAGGGCGAATAACTTTGTTGACATAAATATACATCCAATACGATAATCTCGTGTCGTGGAGGTTAGAAAATTTAAATGACAGACGTTTTTGACGTACTTCATAAGCCGACAGAAGCTGAAACGTAATTTACCGAGATGACTAATTTCCCCCGACGCCCGCCGCCAATTTCCTTGAACGATCTACAGCCTTTTATAACTATGTATTCCTTTTTACGGTTGTCAGAAATAGATAAAATAAAAGTGTTTATAAGCACGCATGTAAACCCAATAGGGTAGACAGGGAACAAATAACAGTTTTTTTTTAGTTTTCTCAGATTTCTCGTTCAAGAATACACGCATCAACAAAATTTAACATTTTTGTTGAACGTCTCTACAAAGTTGAATGTGACTTTTTTATCAAGAAAGGATCGACGAGAAAGATTTAGAGAGCAAGACATTACTAATGTACTTTATGCTTTTAAGGAAAACGAGGGATATCCATAGTACCCTCTTACCTCTCCCTCTAACCCTCTACCAGCCCTCTAACCAGCTCTAATACACGACTACTTGAGAACGAGACCATTTAGAGCAGAGGTTGGTAACCTTATTTGGCCGTAGATCAAAGTCGTTGCAATAACGTTGATTGATGTTAATAAGAGTGGGGGTTAGTGAAATTTTCGTATTAAAATAGTCTTTTAGTTAATGATATATATTATGATTTTATATTGCACGATCTAAAATGTTTTTATTAGTATTCATTTTCATTTTTGTTATAATTCTCAAAATGTTTGTTTCGGAACTAAAGTGGGTAGTCTTGAATTATCGAACGGTTCTCTCAGCAAGCCGCAAGACATAAGTTGCCGATCCCAGATTTAGGTTATACGTGGAACTGGGCAATATCTGAATTAGTTGTAAACATCATTGATCTCACAGTATTAATAAACCACGTTGGGCTTGATGACAAACGTCATTAACATGACTCGTTCTTGTATTTGCGTCATCGTACATCGAAATTATAGTTTGTAGTATTTCAATATGATTTTTTCCGCATATATACTAAACCATTTTGTATTTCTTTCATTGTATATATGTAATATTAAGCGATAGAATAGAAGGATTTCACGCACTAGTTTAACATCAACCAGATTCACTTTTGTCTTGAAGATAAAGTCAAAATCGAACGTAAACACTGACGCACACAAGTCGTTTTCTGTAGGCACAACAAATCTAAAATTGAATTCGTTTCGTTCGAACTTTTTCTGGCACAACTGGAATTTTGATTAGTTAACATTCAAACAAGTAGATTATTCCTCTATCATTAAATTCACAAGACATCATTCACACAATCCATACACACTTCTTCAGTCTTTCTCAACCCTTGTAACCATCCACGATCATTTTTATTACTTTTTTCGTTATATGTGCTCCATCCCTCCGCATATCATACTATACGACGCAAACCTCTTGCTCCTTAATTTCTCTGTAATTTTCTTTTATACTATATTCGAAAAATAGAATAATTGTTGCCCGAAAATCTTTTAAGTACTAAAATTGGATGAAGACTCTACACGTTCCTTCAGTATAATACTGAATTAACCTATCATCGGTCTCATTTTAGTACTATCAACAATCACAAAATAAATTTTCCAGTCTTTATCCATCTTTAAAATTTCAAACAACATTGTATTGCTTTGGAAAAGGATTTAGGCCTGTGAACGAAACATCTGCGTGTACCATATTGTACTCAGTCCGTGCTCACTGTACGAGTGAGTGAGTACTGTGCGCGTAGTTATGAATGTAGGCGTTAGGAAAATCCTGTATTGTTATAGAAGAACGCTTCAATGTAAAAGGAAGATAGGAATCTACAATTTTACCTGTATTATTGATCTACCTATGATTATGAGATGTTTTTGTTTTACTAAATTCATACGTTCTCAAATGTCTACCTTAAATTATGAAAGTATGTATAAAGAAGCTGTAGTGTATATTAAAAAGTGTATCGTAGGTAGTTTATATGAATTTTTATATAAGATGCAGTTATGTGTTTAATGACGGACTGGTTTAATATTTAATTAACCCTGCCTTTCATTGACGTGCCCGAAGTTATTACAGTAGCTAAGTATGGTTTTAATACTGGTAGAATCACATCATCTGTCAGCAGTCAGCATCTGTTAAACGAACGTACCAGTTCGACTAGGTAATTACGATGATCTCACAAAATACAGCCGTAAAGTACTAGTTATTACTTATCACTTTGCCTTATAGATTTCCACCTTGTTTCCTATCAAAAGGCTGCTAGTACATCCGGAAATGCTGATGCTATACTGAATTGAATATTGAACTGTTTTTTCAAAGTGGAAAACCAGATGGCGCTGAATGTAATTGAAATTGAACGACAGATGGCGTTGAATTCTATCAAATTGCTTAAACTCTTCGTCGGACGAACGTGCCAACAATATTGTGTTTTTTGAATAAAAAGTCCTATGTCCTATTGAAAATTTATATACAAAATTTCAGGATGTTCGGTTGAGTGGTTTACACGCAAAAACGTAATGCACAAATTCACATTTATATTATTAGTTAGATAATATGTCTCTTTATCACCTTTCGTTGGTTTAAATTCGACAATGAATATCTACATCGAATTGATTACAAGATTTCATTTTGCAGCAATGCGCCGCTGACTCGGACAGTTTGTTTTTCCAATGTCGACGAACGCCTCACATGCACTCGGTACAAAATTGAGCCATTCGTCTACCCCCTTGTCGTGCAGATATCTAACGTGAAGCTTTCCAATCTACGGAAAGTAGTTTATTAGTTGCCAAGAAAGTTTTTATGCAATTTTAGTTATACTTATAACAGTTAATTAGATTCGAATTGAACTATTTAACCGATTTCAAAAGGGAGGAGGTTCTCAATTCGGTGGGTTTTTTTGATGTATGTACATCGATTACTCCGAGATTTATGATCCGATTTCGATGATTCTTTTTTTTTTTAACTATAAATTTGGTCCTCTGTCCCTTCCAATCCATTCCAAATAAGTTAAGGATGAGTAGGGCAGGAGGATTTGAGGGGATAAATAGGAAAAGGACATATCATTTTACTGTTTGTCCCCTCCTCTCTCAATTAAAAGTCGCATCTTCAACTTATTAGCTTGTTGTAGATGTCTATGGGTGGCGGTTACTTGAAGTCGGGTAAACCACTTGCTCATGTGTAACCTTCTATTATAAAAAAATAGAAATAGTATTAAATAAGCTGGTTGTCGTTACTATTAGCCTTTCCCTCTAGTTTAAGGATTCCTGTCTGCGTTTTCGCCATTTTTCCTTAGCTTACTATGTCTTGTAGTTAGGTTAACTACTATAAAATGAGCTTAGAATTCATAAGTCACAAGTAAAAGTCAAAAGGTACAATGGCTAAAGATCTAGGGACCTCTAATGATGTTGCGGAAATCCCTCCACGCTGTAAATTGTCCTGAGCTTTGCTTACTTTGTGTCTTAGTCGATGGACGAAGAAGCAATCACAATAACCCTTTGTCACTTCATGAGAATTTCGAAGCGTTCAATTTATGTATTTTATATGTATGTATACCATTTATGAAGCTTATATATAAAGAAAAGGCTTACGGTAACAAAGTTTGATATGTTAGATACAGAATTTTTCATGTAGTTGAACCTTATAACGTCTGTCGGGATTTAAATTGTAGACCTTTTGACGTATTTCATGAGACCGACTGAAGCTGAAACTTAATTTTCAGAGATGACAAATTTTCATAAATTTCCCTCGACGCCTTCCGCTAATTTACCTCAATGATCTGTACCTTGTATATCTTTATTTATTAACGTGGGACTTAAATACAAGAAGAAAAATTGAGCTATTCGTTTTGAAAAGAATAGCGCTGGTGTTTGAATCGAATTCCAGACTGCACAAAATTTATCATCATCATCTCCCTGCCCTTTTCCTGCCCTTTTCCAACCATCTCCCTTTTTTCTTTTTTCCTACTGTCCACTAGTCCGTACTGTATATATAGATAAACTTGATTTACAGAACACTAGAAACCCGCCCAAGCTTTGCTCATGTATATAAATAGATAAAGATCTCGCCTTACCTGCTGGTAGAAGAGCTTTCTAGTTTTTGAGTGTATCTGGCACAAACAAACAATAAATTATTTTTATTCATTTATTAATAACAATCCAACATCTGTACAGAATACTTCCGATTCGATGTTATATGTATGTAAAGTTATAACTTACAATATATAAGAAACGTAAGAAAACAACATAAACAATTTCGTTCTATAATATTATAGAAATTAGATTAAGTTTCCTAAACTGTTAGCCAGATGGCGCTAGTGGTATTTTACAAACACGTTATAGATATTCGTAACAAGTCGATGGAGAACAAGAATTGTTTTTTTACCCAATCTAACAACGAGCATTTATATGTACTATACGTCTCTCGTATAGTACGTATAAATGTTCAATAAAGTGTGAATTAGTCTTGCAAAGTTTTATTTGTAAAGAGATTATCTATTTTTAAATAGGTAAATGTGAAAAGTCAACAATCGTAATTAGATTTATCAAACCAAAATCTTATTGTAACATGTGAAGGCTGTTGAAAAACTTCAATTCAATATGTATAGTCGTATACAGTATATAGTGGTATGTGTACATATAGTGGTATGTGTAAATATAGGACGACTTCACAATGTTCGCACTGTGAACTCGTCCTATATTTACAACATCGACAATCGAATCCTATTTGAATTTAGTGCACGGAAACACCGCTTCTAAGTGAAGGGAGGTGTATTAAAATAATGAAGTCGTGTTTGTAGATTGAAAGCAATCTCGTTAATTTTTTGCAATCTTTTATTTGTAGGAATATCAATCAATTGAATTGAATTGAATAGTAAACCGATTGTTTGGTAAAGGTGGTAGTCTAAACAAGAATTACTTGGGTTATATATAACAGTTATTTTGAGTAAAATAGTAAAGGAGCGGTTAGAGAAATGGGGGAGGAATGAATAAGGAATTTCAAACACGCGTTACGTTTAGGCACATTTCGTTACAAGAGCGAGAAAAAAGATATGACGTACGTAGAGTTTTCGAGAATATCGTATATTCTCACAACGCTCGGTAGATTAAGTGTTACGACCGCGCGCATTGCGTATGCGCAAATAAAATAATATTTTCAGTTAATTTTATCGCGCTCCCACTTTATCTCTTTTACATCGAATATCTCTCTTTCTTTATTGATTTAAGAAGTTTCACTTATATCAGATATACGGCACTACCTTTATACGTATTTACCTATATATTATGTATTTATTATTACCTATGTATGTATTTTTTTTTTTATTGCAACATATTTAGATCTGTCAAGAATTTAACAAATGTAATTTCCCGCAAACCAGACCTTTTTGTTTTGCGTACGTGAGAAAGGACGGGGAAATGCAATCGCGATGGGACCGGGCAATCCGTCTTCTTTCCTGTCGTATTTACTGTGCGACACGGCAATTCAATCTTAGTCGAGGCGCTTTGTCGCCGTGTAAGCTATCGTGTCGTCAGTCGTAAAAATTGCCATGTAGGTAAGCTCTGACGAAATGCACACTCTTTATTTACACGGCAGTTACACGTGAAGTTTTTTTTTTTAATTTCATTATTTAGTAGATAACGAATTTATAGGACAGGACGTCAGGGGGGAGGTGGAGAGGCGGGCCAGGATGTTGATAGGTGATCAAGACCTTAGTCAGTCTTGAGCACAGACGCAATGTGGCTAGCCTTTCCGTGTTTTACAGAA
This sequence comes from Papilio glaucus, assembly GCA_000931545.1. Taxonomy (NCBI): domain Eukaryota; kingdom Metazoa; phylum Arthropoda; class Insecta; order Lepidoptera; family Papilionidae; genus Papilio; species Papilio glaucus. The sequence continues at coordinate 12,129 of JWHW01033665.1, read as the reverse complement.
TCCATTTTGGGGAGTACGCGCAGGAATTCCACGACCTAATACCCCCGTCTCCATTTTACAATCGTTTAGACACACGCCTACTCTTTATCCCTTTATAGTATCCTTTTATAATATCTTTCTTCGTTCATCATGCGCACGGTAAAGGATTGGAACAACTTGGCAGCATCAGTCAACTATGACGTGGGTACCTTCAAGAGAAGAGTGAATAGGCTGTTGCTAAACTAGTGCTAAAGATGGTTTAGACCACATCACCACTTAATATCTTAGTTTCACCATTAACATGTAAGTTTATTTTATGAATTAAATTTATTAAGGAAACTAATTAAGTTATGCTAATGGTTTAGTATAACTTAATTAGTATCCTTAATAAATTTAATTCATAAAAGACCGAGGACTTTTGGACTCAAGAAGGTGATACTTCTCTTACTTTTTTTTCATTTTCTATGCAAGGCAAGGTAAATATATTCATTTGACATAGGTCAAAACGTGTGGCTTTCGTGTAATTTCCTGCCTCGCACAGTCACGTTGTAGAACCATCTGTAGCCAACGATATTTCCAAACCAATACTACTTAGGGTCCTTCAAGAAGCTAGCGTACTCCTTCCTTAGAGGCCAGCAACGTCTGCAGTTCCTCTGGTGCGTGGAAGCGACTTTCTGCTCGTTTTCCCCTTTAGCTATAAAAGTATTAGGATATATTTTTTACTGGTAATTGAAGTCTTTAAATGATAGATATAAGCGATAACTAGATCTCAAAAATACAATTTCAACGTTTTTTTGCTAGTTTTCGTGTAAAAAATCGAACGCTCTTTCTAAAAATCTAACTCCTGTTCTTTCAAAATCGATTAAAATCGATATTTCATACTGGTAATGTTACTAGTAAGAAAAAACCAATATCTTTTAAGTTTATTTCACAACACTTAATAGTATTTTTTTGTATTTTAACGAGAGCTGCCAACACTTTACACGGCACTGCTACACGAACAGAATTTTAAGGTGTTACTATTATTTTAGTATTGGTTTTGGACGAATTCCAAACCAAATGAAACAAACGCAGCGTTAAAGTTCCCGCTCGATTTAATTTTACGCGATGATGCTCTTAATTGTTTCCAGACAGAATCTTAGAGAATATAAATGTTATAATAGAAATAAAAATTCACAGAGGCTTTACGTTCATAAGTAAAAGACCTTAAATTTTCTACAGCTTGAGAAAATCATAACAAAAACATTAAATGTACAACGCAATTTGAAAATTAAAGTTTTCTAAATCATTTTTCGTTTACCACAGAACTAAAACATTATAAGAAATACTTGAGTGCAACCGAGAACCTTAGTTTACAGAAATACGGTATATTTTACATAATTAAAAGATACATATACAGATAGATATAAGAAGAAGAAATAAACAACAGTAATTAATACACTGCTTTTAGAAGCCATCTGGTCATTGGTAACGATTACAACAGTATTAAAAATAAATCGTACAAAATAAATAAATACAATATTACAATAATTAACAGATACATAAAGACTAACGTTAAAAATAATTAAACGAATAAAAAATGTATTATTTTTGGTTCATGACACAAGTGGCAATTTTCAATTCAATCGACATAACATAATACAGACCAAGGTTATAAAAGGTTGTTAAATAAGCGTGTCAAAAAAGGACGTGTCTTTATTCCGTATCTGGAATAACTACCACATAGCTGGCAGGGTTTTCTTCCCTGTAGAAGCGTTACTGGAGTTTCTTCCGCCACTTCTTTCCCCAGAGCTAACGCTTTCCGAAATGGTAGTAATATTAGCTTTACTAATACTTGAAATCAGATAATAGCTACCGATCGAGTCGAGGTCCGGCCCTCTCGAGCACCCTTGTTTCGAATTGCTAAACGCGTAGTAAATGACAACCCAAACCGGGGTACCGTTTCGGGGAGCGTGCCGAGGCGACCTAAGAGTTTGGTCACCCAAACCGGTTATAGTAAAAAAGCTCTGGACGTATCTTTAACAATACATAAAGATTAAAGTCTAAGATACAGTCAGTCATAATCTGCGAGCAATGTTTATCAAAATGCTTCCGCACACAATAGGACGGCAGCGATCTCCAATCACAGATCTGTCAATATCTTGATCCGGCAAACATCTTATAGGTCACGTACTGCGTACTCATCTATTTCAATTTACAGCTCGCTATATAAATGATGTTAAGACAGACAAACTAATGCAAATACTTCAAAGAAAATTTAATAAATAGAATCAAGTTTATATTATATTATGGTAGCTCGGCCAACTTTGTTCTCCTCTAGAATTAATTTATGTATTATTTGTGGACAGGTTGCACTCGGGGTGATTCCTTCATTTTAGCTTCTATGCACGAAAAATGTAGTAACATTTTTCGTTTTGATATACAAGTCCGTAAGTAATATACTATTTATATATTTATTATTCTATTTATATATTTTTATAATATACTATGTATTATTTCTTCAGAGATAATATTTTTTTTTCATATTATTGAATATTCATTTTATTAGTAATTCTGCTATTCGGGACGGAGACTAATCGGACGGAGGAGTGAGTGAACGGCTTGCTCGTTTGCCACTTTCTTCTATAACAAAATGAGACATATCTACACAAGCGCTACACATACATAGCTAAGGTAAACTATTTACATTAAATATAATATTCCGAACATGTTACTGAAATCTACATAAAATATTGACTGAGAAAGAAACTCAAATATTTGTTAGTAATCACGGACTCCCTTTTTATTTATTCGACAAACTCAAATTGAATTTGGCATAAACATATTTATGTACAACTTCAAGTTCAATGAAAACTTTTCTAGGCAACAATACATTATACTAGCTTTGCTCTGCGTTATATTTTATATATAAGATCGTGTTTTTTTTTAAATATAGCGCCATCTAACAAAAATATGAGATATTAGTAAGTTAGCTCTTGACAACGCTTCAACAATAGATAATGTAAATACCTATCAAAAGATGGCACACATTAATTATTTACATAATGTTTTTTGACGGTTTTATGGACAAAACACCTTTATATGTAAATTTATAACTAAAAACCGAATTTAAATCAAAAAAATCGTTGGAGCCCAATTGTGCCTAGTTACCTAGCCTGTCCTATCAGCTGAACGGACTAGCTTACGTTATTATATTATTAAACTCATTATCTCTCTGCCCTTTTCCCATCAATGTTGTATCTGCACAGTATGTTCTCCTCTTCCATATCCCTCTATCAGCCGTCATATCTGTATTCACATCCTTCTTACACGTATGATCTTTCACACAATCCATCCATACTTCCATCGGTCTTACTCTAACCTAACCATCCACGTTCATTCACTGTGTGTGACACTGGCGCACCTTCCAAACTTTCTCTCATACACTCACTCTTAATTTTATCCATCCTCAAGTCAAATTAAACTAACTCTACAAAATTGCATTTAGAAAAGATAAATGCGAGTAATCCAACTTACCAAAGTTATTTATACTTCGCAATACAAGTTAACGAATTGTTAGAAGAATTACAAAACGCAGGTGCGGATCGGCTGCAAACCGTTTTATATGAAACAACGTGAGAATAACTCATGGCTCTCGACATGATGTACGACAGCGAGAAGTGAAAAGTGGCAAACCTTTAACGTGAACATAAAATATGTAGCGCGATTAAATCGCTCCCTATGTTGTTCGTATGTGCCGACCAAGTTGACTGTGATGAATTAAAATTATTTTTTCTAACAGTTATTGATACAGTACTTTACTAAATCAAAATTACAAAAAAATCTATGCTTACGAGAAACTGTAAAAAGGTACTGCAGAATAGCAGTAACTACAAGTGATAAAAAAGACCCCGTACTTTATGCAGCTTGTCCATATAACAACTAACCAACCAATTGCCCACTGACTTTTTTTTTCTGTGGATTAACTGCCTGCTTTTTTATAAAAGAAGGTGGCAAACGAGCAAGCGGTTCACGTGCTATCAGGTGACTGGTACCATCCGCGAAAGCAAATGAGTTATCGATGCGTTGCCTTCGTTTAGTGCACAGAGAGATAGAGAGGAAAAAGGACATTTCCCTTTTCTATCCATACCCTCCAAATCCTACTAGACGAGTATCCGTCCTATCCTTTAAAAAATGGTAGGGGAAAGAGGACTAGAATTCGCCCTCCTGTACCTCCTACTTCACGCTTGTCTTCTGTGAGGTCGTGGTAGTATACCGGTAGAGCCGCAGGTTCGGCCACTGTTAATTCTAATATTTGTACTAGTATTATTCTCAATACCGTCACAAGTTAATTCACGCAAAACTTAAAAGTAAGAAAAAAACATTATGATATAATTAGAAATATGTATGTTTGTTTATATAATAGACCTTTATTTAAATAATGATTTTGATTCAAGTTATGTATGACCACTTATACTATATTTAATTATTTTTTGTTATCTGACTGCCATTTATAATAGTCATTGTTATACGTACATCAAAATATAAAAAGAAACCTTCTAGATTACTCTCTATTTATTTTTATACATTACGCAGTAGCTTCTTTATATTTATTATTTAAGGTACATACAAACGTCGCATATAAAATACGCATCAAGAGATATATGTGTAGTAACTGAATTTTTAGTCCACAATCTTCAAAATTTAAACCAACATAGCTTTGTTTCACTACAGGAAAGCTCTCCAAATAGGCTTTTTATTCAAGTGAAACGTAACACGTGTGAACGCATTGTACTAAAGGTGTACGACCTAGTTTCGATCATCGACAACCGTGGATTCCTGTCATGAATTTCAAAGGGAACACGCTCCAAAGTGAAAAGATGTGGATAAAAATAATGAACTATGTTCAGACTCGAAGCAATCGTGTTAAGTTTTACGCAGAGCTTTCCAATGCGAAATGAATTTATTCTTGCACTCGTAGTAACGGTTACACAATGTTTATGTCACAGACCGCAATATCGCAAGCAAAATAGTTCACAATTCGACAACTTACAAACTTTAAATAAATGACACGACAAATTGTCAATAATCGGTTCGAATACGCCATTAGACTATTCTAGTAAACCTTATTAATCTTAGCACAAGTTAGTAAGTTAATTATTTAAATAATTTGCGAGTACCTTTAATTAAGCCAAATGTTAATAAGTGTGCTAGTAACACGAACTGTTTGAAACAATTCCTGACCATGAATTCCGTCATCAATCAATAAGACAGAGCTCTAACTACCATCCACATCATCTTGATGGTTGAGGTTCCACTACAGTGCGGTCTTCGCGAATTATAGTACCTTGCACAACCGCGTTGTGAAATGATCTGTAGCCAGCGGTATTTCCAAACCGATACTACTTAGGGTTCTTCAAGAAGCGAGCGTACTCCTTCCTTAAAGACCGGCAACGCGTCTGCTGTTCCTCTGTTTTTGCTTTCGACTTATTCCTAATCATTTATTCGATAAGCGACTGTACCACAAAAAACAAATTTAATGTAACTGATGTCTCCCCATTCACTTTACTATCTGCTACAATAATAATGTGGAGTTCTTTTCAACTCAGATAATTTTATGATGTTTGTTTTCATTTGTATACCAACTATAAAGATATCACAGAATTAATACAATATAAAAAGAAAAACAAAAAAATACCAAACATATCTTTAATGTATATAAATAATTAGTAGGATCAACGGGTAGCCACACCTTTTTTATGTACATGGCGTTATTTATTTGACTATTTTACATATCTTCACAAAAGGGTAAAATTATTGTACCATTGTTTTGTTCGTAAAGCACCGATTGTAGGTCTTAAAAATGTTTTCATATGTATTGTATATACGCACATACGTTACCATGTATATAATCATGCCATGTATATAACCATGAACACATTTGTGTGTATATGGATTTATATGTATAGAAAGAGGTGAAGACTTTGAAGCGATGTTGCAACTTACTAGCTTAGTGTCCTTTAAGAAGATACCGTACTTCTTTCTTAAAGTGGTTCATCTGATATCAGGTGGCCAGTACCCATAGACATCTGTGAAAGCAATTGAGTTCCAGATGCGTTGCTTAATGTACAGAGGAGGAGATAGACAGGAAAAAGGATATTTCCCTTTCCTATCCATCCTTCTCCCCTTCCCAGACCTCATCAGATCTCATCAGACAAAACACAGAATACATCTAATTCACGCGTGTCTTCTGTGAAGTCGTAGTATTTCACCAGTCGAGCCGGCCCATTCGTGCAACAGATGTTGTTGCGGGCTCTACCATTTACAATACAGTAAGCACTTGATGGCGCCATTTAATTCACTTATTACACGTTTCCGGCGTTACAATATGCAATACAATAAATTGCCTTTAGTCGTCGATGGCAA
>JWHW01033628.1:67545-96090 GCA_000931545.1 Papilio glaucus | reverse complement strand
TCACAGCCCGGCGATATGCCGTTCTCCTTCATCGCGCAGCGGTACGGATTGTAAGTGCCTGGTAGCACCTTGCCATACATTGACCGATCCATTCTCCAATCGCTGAGCTTCGATCCACAATACACCCACGGTGGCGACACTATGATCGGCGCACCATAATCACAACCTACAGATGTAAACGTGTTACACTACGCGTAATAAATGCACTAGCAATCCTCGAGCGCGTGACGAGCACTAGTGTGATCTAACTCCAGGGCGGCGGTGCACTGCGCGCGCGTTGCGTCATATCGATATCGATGTCCGATCTGTTATCGATAAGCGATAGCGCAATGTCACCGGGACGAGGCCGCGGAGGAGCTGAGTGGTCGACAACGCGACTAAACAACAACTGAGGCGACGCATGTCAGGTGGCCGGCGTGCGCGCGAGACGCTGCCACGACTTGGATACGATCCCGAGAGCAAATCGGGTACGATCGTCATGTACCATTGTTATCGTGACGGGTGAATAGGAAAACATCGACAATAGCTAGGATTGTAGATATCACATAATATAATGCTATCGATAAATCAGCGTTTACGATATACATCTGTCTAAGGAAGACTGTCGGCGAGATCAAGGGGCTCATTAGAATATAAAGATGTGAAAAGAGGAATTCTGATTGTATTGAGATGGCGTGTTAACGCAGGACACCAAGTCCAATCCATCACGCGTTCCCTGGCGGTAAATTCTAATTTAGTCCGCCTGTTACCGCCAAATTTTACCGCGCCCAACCGCATCCGGTGACGACTGTCTATTCTCAAAAGACGCACTCATCACTCCCACACCGTCACGCTAAGTTTTACGGCAGTCATTAGAAGGGATAGCAGAGTTCCTTTGATCTACGACTTTAGTTACAAAGAGTATTCGTTTACAAGGATTAATAATGTATTAGTCCTTCTCGTATCAAAGCAATAAATAATTCGTGAACGCGCACTGACACAAACTGCTTTGACTTGCTTTGATATGACGAATCGAGTTAGCGTTTCGAATTAAAAGATACAGTTTTCGAGCGAATGCCACCCAAGAAGAATCGAGAATGCTAGCGGTCGACTGTAAAGGGGACTTAAAGCTGCATTCCGTTTTCCCCGAGTGCTAATTAAAACAACAGATTGACATTTACGAGCCTAGTGTTTACGATGCACGTACCGTTTCATTGTTCCCAACGTGGCGAGAGGGTCTAATAAGGAAGTAAATATTTGAGCTGGTGAGGCCAGGGCTGCTAAACCGTTTAGAAACAATCAAAATGATTACCGGACACGTATTAGACGCAGGAGACAAGCAAATGGGCCGTTAATAATAATTAAAGATACATAAAAACTATAAATAAATATTACAAAACGATATTTTGTTACTTCCAGACTACATACGTAACTATAGTTTGTTCCACACCGAGATAGAATTTTTTTTTAACAAACAATCGTCACATGGCGGCCATTACACTTTATACTTTCATCGAAAATGTGCAAATTCATATACAACGTCATATTGTGCAAATTATAAGATAAAGTAAAGTAAAATAGTACAAAATGGATACCTAATCTTAAAAGGTAATGTGGGAAAAAGTTATTTTTCGAAAATATTTTAGAATTTCAGCGTAAACGATAAGGTGTTTGTTGTGTGTGTTTCAAAACCCTTTGTTTACAAAATTTCCATTTCTATTTGAAACGAACTATACCACTAGATTAAATTTACAAACTTTTTATTTTATTTAGTCTAACGTAGGTCCAGACAATTTAGTCTGTCTAACTTTTTTTAAAACCAATTTAACATATTTAATCGAAAATGCCTATAAAAAATTAAAAACCTACTTATTAACATTCAAAATTAAGCCTATTAAAATGACAAGTTATAATTGTTTTTTGACAATGTACTTTATACATTTTATAGAAGACAACCCTATGTGGTGCAAAGCGTTTATCTGTCCATCTTGCGCAGCAAAGTGACCTATTGGGCACATGCAAATATGGCTGAATATCGAACTGATAGAAGGGCTCAAAGATACTGACGACGTGTACGTCCTCTGCACACGGCCGAGAGATCTTGACAGAATAGTGAATAAATGTACATGACATCGCAAGAGCAAGACAAATCGACGAAGACAAGTAAAATGTGTTTAATAGTGTTGGAATTGTAACGAAATTGCTTTGGCAATGATAGTCGAGTACTATCCGCGATGTGCAATGCGCTGTATGCCCTTATGACGACCTAAAGAACACCCAAGAATATTATGTTATAGTGTTTATATGTCACAAGTGAAGTTACAAATTCGCCAAATGTGATCGTAATTTTCGGGCTATGAAATCTATCAAAAGCTTATTTAACTTACAAAGATGAGTAAAAGGTTTTAGTCAAACCGAACATAAGGCTTAATTATGGTTAGTTGGATAATTAGCATTCAACTTTTTAGGTCCATTTAGACACGAACACCCAGGAGTTTACTACCCTACGCAATAATTAGAAAGGTACAACACACAATAGTGCTGTGACTCATTACTAGCTTCAAGGAATGTAGGCAGACAGTACAATAAGATCATAATTAACAAATATCTCTCTCGAGATTCCTCATATGTAAATATTTATTGTGTAAACGCATCAATGATGTATATTATAAAGACTCAACAAGTCTAGACCAGATAGCGTACGAACTTTGAAACGGTGCCAAGTAAAACAAGAAGGCGGCCAAAGCTAACGACAACTAGTAATTTAAATGAACGTAAATCTCAATATCACAGAAACTAGTTCCTGTCAATTCCGTAAAGAAATGTTCAGAGGTAAAGAGAAGTTGTCTGAACACATTTATTGGAGTTTATTTTAGCCCTCGTAGAAAAAAATATCTTGGTGTTTCCAATTTCCAATACACAGCTATAATGTTATACGCGTAATATAAAAAGTGTTTCAAACAAAACAACAATAAAACTGGTACATAAAACACTAATAAAAATCAATTTTTATTCACATTTTTAAAGTTTAACGTTTTTAATTACTAATTTTTATAACCTGAACCGTTAGCACACCGCAAAAGTTATTTTTACAGAACAAACACATTAATGTAGTGATATAATGAAAACGTATACCGCAAGTACACGTTGGTTAACGCGTGAGGTGGCGACGAACAACTGCGTGGATTGTGTATTGTACGCAACTCGTGGTAAAACGCCCCGTGACGCGACCCTAATGCCAGCGGGGCTTATTAGCCCGTTTGTTGTCACGAGGACGAGCATACCCTTAATTTATTTGGGGTGAAAGGAAATTACCAAAAGTTCGATTTAATGTAATTAGGTTGTTCAGTAAATAAACATAATACTGGCAACATTGCATACCATCATGGCAGCGGTGTAACGTGATCTATTTAATTTTAATTATTAATATATACCTATACCATATAGCCAATACCAATAACTCTCACATATAGCTATACTAGGGTAGACAGTATGTGTTAGTAATAGCAAAAATCTTTTCGGCAGTTTATTAGATTTTTAATATGATAGGGGGAGTCTATCGTCTTATACTGAGCAGTAGGAGGGGATGGATTGAAAAAAGAGATATCCTTTGCTTGCTCGTTTGCCACCTTCTTTCATAAAATATGGAATTTAATATGATAAAAGACGTATATTAGTATTTTTAAGCAATAAGGTTAAGGTAGCTGGTAGATTGTGTAAGTGTTACCATAAGCAAGTTTTATTTGAAATAAATATAACACTACAGAATGAATTTTTAATGACGTCTTTGGAACCGAGTTTCGGTAATACCACTGGCATTATTACTTCGTGAGTTATTGACGCAAATCCCACTGATGACTAATACAAATTGCATTGCATTTCTAAAAATAAGTTTCGGACTTAAAGGACCGCATGAAAAATTGATTAGGTCACAACTTTTTTTGGATACTTTGACGACACTTCTCTAAATTATGTAGACCATGTCTAGGAAAAATGAAAATAATTTCGGCAATCGAGTGGTCATTTAACTCGGTTGGTTTAATATAACCTTCGCAAATTGCTATTGCGCCTAGCGTCCATTTTGGTGACGTAATTTCAGTTGAACAACATTGACCAGTCAGTACCGTCAGCAACGCTATCTTGTTTGCTGCTAATGTCGTTAATGTTGTCATCTTTGTTTTAAAATTAGGAAAATACTTTTAAATTATTATTTAAATATGAAAAACCAGTCAATGTCATAATAGATAACGGATATTGAAAATTTGATAATGTGACGTGAATCTTTACCAAAACATGGTGATATTAACCTAATTACCAAGCCAGTATAAATTCTACATCACGACATGGGAATTAACATCGGATGATAAAAATACACTCATTTAACTAACATACTTCTATCAGAAGAAAACAGATAAATAATTAAATATTGACTGGTTTTATTTTTAAATAATATCTATACAATTAATTTACATACATTTTATTGACAATAATAATTCCATAAATAATAATACATTAAATTCATTACGTATAAGAATTATTTTGTTAATTATACTTATTAGTTACGGATGACGTCACGTGGATGTAAATTTGACAAGGTCCCAGCGCATTATCAACTCGCGGGGTTTATACAAGCAAAGCATTATAAGACTGGGGCTAGTTATTAAGAAATGCAATTCTATTGTAACACAACTATATAAAATTTAACAAGTTACCAAATGATGACCACAGACACACACACTCATGGGTCATTACGGCCTCGAATGTAGCGTGACGCACGATATCCACTGTCAGGTGGGGAAATTAAATTGCGTTATAACAGAACCCTCTATGATGCTACGTGAATAGAGGTGCTTTAGACGTAGTGACGAGGCTATTAACAAAGTTATACTAATACTGGTGAAGGACGGAGTTTTATCGGAATACACACATATGAATGAAAAGATACCTAACGGAGACAAAATTAAGTATAGATACTTATATATAAGATATTTAATTATAATACGTATTTGTATAAGATTCTTTATGCGTTAAAATATAGGTTTTAACAAAAATGATAGTAAAACTATACGATGAAGTATTAACCTCTTTAATCACTTCAAAGTAACTGGAAAGCTAATTATTGATATAGTAATATTTTAAAACATATTAGCATCTGCTTCTTGAGATATACTATACATTGTATATACCATACGACATAGCGTAAGCTTTTAGTACTACACTAATAAAAGATAAAAGACTACATCAATATATGACAAGGCAGTTTACATTTTAAGCGATGACAGTTGTAAGTACAATTTTAGCACACACTAAAATAACCCAATGAATGGGGACATACTGCAGAGCGTAGGAATGTGATCTGGTTAACATTCAATATGATCACACAGTTGGACGTCACTAATGTGATGAAATGGTGTTCAATTTATTCCACTATACATTCATACATCTTAATACCCCGCTATTGATTTTCATCCAAGAAACAAGTTTACTAAAACGCGGGCTTTACGCAATAAGAATTGTCAAGAGTCTTAAGAAAAAGGGCCAGAAAGACTAATTCAAGATTTGTAAAAACACTTTTAGACATAACACTGCCTCGCTGGGCAGGGCGACCTATTAACATGAAAGAAACGTCGCTAAAGGTTCTTACGTCATTCCTTCTCCAGCACTTCATTCCGAATTTATTCCCCGTAAAATACATGATGCATCCACAATGATCCAACTATCTAGATATGTACTAATAGAAGGTGTGCTTGATCGGATTAAATGTACACAAAAGTAACATCCGTACACACATCAATTTCGTGTGGATAAAGAATACGAATTTATAACTGGTAATAAGAAACTTGAAGACAATCCTTATGTATGCTGATTACGTTTAAAATCTAAAAAAATCTACTGCATTCCAGCCATCGTTTCGTAGGAACCGAGCGCATCAGTCACAGTTAGTGGAATAGTTAAAATAACTCCGTCGGTTTGTTTAACGGGACGCCGGAATGAACCGTGCAGCGTGGTACGTGTTTATTACTAACAATTACCTGAGTTGCTCGTTTTCCGTATTATATTAGCATTCTTGTCGGAGGTTTTAGGAAAGGAATCTGTTGCTTGGACCAGGTCTTTTCTTTACGTATGATTACAGATCTGCACCTTCGTAGCTTTAGAAAAGGCATATGATAAAATTAAGCGTGATTTTGAATGATAGAATTACAATAGCGTTATAAGGAAAAAGTGTGGCTTAAAAGTTGTGACGAGAATTCAGAAAGATATGCTTCGGTGAACTAGTCGAAAAATATTTTTTTTGTTTGCGTTGGAACTGATTGGAAAACAAACAAAACAGCACCTCTAAAAGTAGCATTTTATATTATAGCATCAAAAAATTGTAATAAAAAAGCTAATAATATGTACTGTTTTGAACCTCATCAGGGCAATGAACTTGAACGTACATGTTATCAACTAAAGTGTTTACGTAAAATGAACTCGCTTTGCTCAGAAATCTTGATGGACGGACGACATGCGTGGTGAATTAAAACGCGCCCACAATTAGATACGTGCCGGTGATGCTTAACGACTTTAATCAACGAAGATTTGAATCCCAGAAGTTATGGTATTTTAGACAGATGTGAGATACCTTCTTTTTTTCTTAAAATAAACGGTTTCGGTTGGTTTAAAATTATCGAAAATAAAATAAAGAAACAAGCACGCCCGTGACCCAAAGGGTTGGTGGACTGAGATAACAGGTTTCCATTTGGCTATCCATACCTCTACGCATACTTGCTTAACGATTACGACTATTTTTAGTATCCTATTTCAAACCTAATCCTTTAAATATACACACACATAGACATCTTTACTAATCGTATATAAAATCAAATCACTGATATTTGGATATTTTACGAGAGTGTAAATTAATTTGCCGCTAATTCCTTGGTATCCTATACAACATGCAAAAAAATTAATGGGATTTTAATAACGATCCTTCTACTTAGGTGCTTGCTCGTTGTTATACCGACTAATGGACGAGATGACGGCCGGATGATTAATGACTTACAGCGGCCACTCCGCCGGCCAATTCCATGGAAAGCCATTGTTATCGCACAAGGACATAACTGAGGACTTATAAAGTAATCATATCCTTCGGAACCACGGGCAAATTTACTCTATATAAACTTTCTACATTATGTATTTTTAATATTGTTAGTTTTTTAATATTATACAACTGTCTAAGAAGCAATCTGAATATGTCATTAGCGAACAGGAGGCTTCCAAAGGCACTGTGCGTTGTGCATTATTAATTCTACGGAGCTAGAGCCCGGCACAACATCTGTTTCACGAATGGGCCGGCTCGACCGGTGAAATACCACGACCTCGCACAGGCGACAGGCGTGAAGTAGGAGTATTTTATACTTCTGCGTTTCGTCTGATCAGTGAAGTGCCGGATCGGATATCCGGCATTGTCTGTCCTTTTCCCCTTCCTATCATTTCATATAAAGGGAAAGAGGGATTGGACGGGGAGGGGATAAATAAAAGAAAATACTCTTTTCCTGTCTATCCCCTCCTCAGTCCATTAAAGTAGGCAAAGCATCTGCAACAATAACTGCGGTCACTTAACATTAGGTGAACCGCTTGCCCGTTTCCCACATTCTTCCATATAAAAATCGTACATCTATTTGCAAGGCCTGGACGATGCTACAAACCGAGAAAATAGTTCGCAAGGTCATGTAAACGCTATGTCGAATGTCTACTGCATTCGACCTTCTCATCTTGAATTGACACGATTGCTTCGAAACCAACACGGGTGGGATTCTGGCGGATTAAATGAATATGGTACAGGATCGCAGAAGAGATGAAAGACGGTCAGGGACGGCGAACTTGACGAGAAGGGATGCACCTGGCCAATAATGGTCCTCGCGACATTTCACTACCTCGGCAATGGAATTGTTCTTGTCACATTGTTAGAATAAGACTTAAGTATATCTTATCTTACTTAAGTATCAATTATATAACAGCTCCCAGAGATCGCCAGCACCATCAAGGGGTTGGATTTAGGGGTAGGGCTAGCTAGAATGATCCATGTCATGCCCACACATAACACAATAGGCTCTAGTTGTGGACTTGCAGAAAAGTACCCACAAGATTTTAAGACATCTAATGTCAGCAAACCAACAGTTCCTGTTGGAAGTTCTCCTTCTGGGTGTGTGGGATTAATTTCGCCGTCGCGCCGTGCCTCGCTCTGCGAAACTGTCAGTACCAATACCAGTTTCATAAACAGTTAGTGATAGGGTGAGCTCACTAAAAACCCACTCAACCCAAAAACAAACATTTGAAAATTTGAAAAAAAAAATGTATAATTCCCATCTTGTAACAGCACTAGAAGTAATGTAAACATATCTGAGTTTGTTTATAAGTACTTAGAATTTTATGTAGTCAGCATAAGGAAATAATACTGTAAGAAGACAATGAGTAATTCATTTTAGAATATCTTGGTTTTCCTCAAGTGACCTCCACAAACGTACCTTTGCCAATTTATCTTTATTACTGTATATTCACACACTTTTAAAGAGCAAACAAGATCCTATCAACACTTTAAAATACTTCGTCATATGAATAATCTGCTAATATTTTGATTAAAAAATCATCCAACATTATGGTTCTTTTAACACATATTGTCTTAGTAAGTTGAAGGGTTATCACATGCCATCGGGAGAATGTTTGGCGGGTCTTTTCACTTAATTATAGATTAGAATTATATAGTTCTGTCTTCTTATAAAATAAATAATTACAGAATATTAGGTAGCAATCACAACCTAGCATTTTACGTGGTCCTGGTCCACCGCTTATTTTACATCCATACATCTCACATGATCAAAGATTTAATTATATGCCGCGTTTTTAGTATGTAGCTAGTACGGTTACAATTACATTTATAATCCCAGGGGTGCCATAATTAGTGGTAATAACCATTCATTGACTAATAAGTAACGAACACTTAAAAAGACATTAACAGCTAGTCGAAACAATTTTTAACATTAATAAAATTTTTAGTAGTCATCAATTCATGAAGTCATCATCCATAAATAAGTTTTTAAGTAAACAGTCGGTTAAGACGTCTTTACTCATTTATTAACAATTGATATCGACATGAATGCATAAAGATTTAACATAAAACACGTCACAGATACGGAGCAAGTCAAACAGGTTGGGACGATAACACCAAACTTACTTACCCAAGTCATCCATAGTGAATTTTGTAAAAGTCACGCAGTATACACAAAACGTTTGTTAATTTACACTATCACACTTTCACTCTTAGTTCTAGAACAATATTTCTTTTATAAAACAAAAAAACGACGAAATCGAATTTCAGAAAATCAAATTATACATTACGGATATTTAGTAAATTGGCACAATTGAGCAACTGTCAACTGTCAGTTTGATGTCATTTTTTAATGTCAATAAAGTAGTTTCGTTCCAGAACACAAAGTTGACACAAAACATCGTTGCAAAAAAATTAAATGTTGACACTCTTATATATTTTTTTTATCTTTAATAAGATCGAAGAAGATAAAATATTATATAATGGTGGTAATCAATGATTACAATTTTATGTAAAATGCAATGTAAGTGGGGTTATCTAGAATTTTCACAGTCCTGAACTCACTTCACTAACGTGAAACAGAACATAAAAGGATGACAATCAAGTCGATGTGAATGTGATGTTGATATCGATCGATCATTGAATTCTTATTTCTGTAAAATAGTAACACACGCCCTGAATATCATAACTTTTGCTAAATATAATAATACAATATGAGCAATACGGGCGAGCAGTTAACTTTAGCAAGAGATATTAAAAGAGCAGTAGAATTGTTAGAAAAGTTACAGCAAAGTGGTGAAGTGCCTGCCACCAAATTGGCTGCATTGCATAAAGTGCTTCAAAGTGACTTCTTAAACGCTGTTAGAGAAGTGTACGAGCATGTCTACGAAACTGTGGATATTCAGGGTTCGGCAGACATACGAGCATCGGCCACAGCCAAAGCGACGGTAGCAGCTTTTGCTGCAGCAGAAGGTCATGCTCATCCTCGAGTTGTTGAGCTTCCAAAAACTGAAGAAGGATTAGGTTTCAATGTTATGGGTGGTAAAGAACAGAATTCACCCATATACATATCACGAATTATCCCAGGTGGTGTTGCAGACCGTCATGGAGGACTAAAAAGAGGTGACCAATTGCTTTCAGTCAATGGTGTATCTGTTGAAGGCGAAAATCACGAAAAGGCCGTAGAACTATTGAAACAAGCAGTAGGTTCGGTCAAACTGGTTGTACGGTACACACCAAAAGTTTTAGAAGAAATGGAGATGAGATTTGACAAGCAGAGGACTGGACGACGGCGCGCAAATTACAATTGAATAAAAATTTACATGTACTTATGTTATTGTATTATAATTTTTACTTCTACATCTTGCTAGAATATTTTTAAGCACTTAAATATTTATATTTTAAAACATAATTTTTAGTTACTAAATATTTTAAATAAGATTTATGATTCACTGTATTAAAAATGGTAATAGTTAGCAAAAAAATGTGGTGATTATTTATTAAGTATATTGACTTATATAAAATAATATAAGTTCTAATGTTATGAAATTCTCAATAAATATTAGCCTTCTATGGTATTATTAGTTATAAATAAAACAAAACAATCTTTTATTACACCATCTATATATTGGGTGAATAAACCTAAATAAAATATATTACCATATAAAGCAGACTTTAAATAATATAAGTATTAATTTAACCATGAAAGATATTTTAAACTATCTTTTAACAGTGGTAGTCTGTGAAGTAGAAGCATTTTGTCTGATGAGTGAAGTGACAGAGGCCTAAAATTCCCCTTATAATTTCTCATAAGGAAGGGCCGGGGATTAAATGGGGTAGTGATGGTCAGGAAAAGGAAATATCCTTAATGGCTAAAGAGGGATCTCTTTGGCCATTAAAGGTAGGTGACACATCTGCAACTTGTTGCTTGGTGCAGACGATTATAGGTAGCAGTCACTTGGTATTGTTTGCTAACTTTTTCTATAAAGAAAATATCTAGTCATTTTTTTTATACTACAAAGTGGCAAACAAGCAGGCTGGTCAACTGATGTTAAATGACCGCTACCCATAGGCATTTGTGACTAACAATAATCGCAGACGCATTGTCTACCTTTGGACAGAGGAGGGTATAGACATGAAAAGGATTTCCTTTTCCTATTCATCCCTTCCCTGTCCAATCGTCATCTCCTTACCATATTATCCTTATTAAAAAAGGATGGGAAGGGGAAGAGGATTAAAATTGGGCCTCCTTCACTTCACTCATCAGGCGAATTACAGATTACTCTACTTCACCCCTGTCTTCTGTGAGGTTGTAGTATTTCACCAGTTGTGCCGGCCTATTCATGCAACATATTTGTTGTTGCCGGCTCTACCACTGTAAATGTACTACATTTCACTGGGAAAAAAGATAAGGTTGGGCTTTAAACTTAACACCAAAATTTTTATATGCATTTCTTTTGTGCATTTAAGAAAAGTTCAGTTACACAGATTGAACTGCTCTGAAACCCTTGACTCTACTATGATGAAATTTTGTGCTTATGTGGGTTCTGGGATGGTTTAGATTCGCTCTTGGACCCGATAGGTGGCGCTTTCAATTCGTCCGAGATTTTCCCGCGTTTGATGAATGAGGGCTAGGTAGAAAAAAACGGACTGACAATTTGTGGGAATGTTACAACAATGCCAAACACCATGCTCTCAGGCTTTTATTTTGAGTATTGCTACACATTTTACAGTACAGCATTTGACGCGTTGAGGAGAATGTTAATTTGTCTGGTTGCTTGTAATATAAGCTAAATAAAACAACATAAACTTTTTATTACAATATATTTACATTAAGAGTTCTACCATGAGTCAAAACTTCCAAACTTATAATTGTTATCCTTCTTAGGCTTCTTGGCGGGTAGTTCCTGTGATTTATTAACTTTATTGGGTGTTGACAACTCTTCTAAGTTTAAGTATTTACCAACTCCCTGCCTAAACACCTTAAGTGGTTGTTGCACTGCTTTCTTAGGCTTCACGCCTGTTCCTTCAGCTTCCGCTTGTCTTTTAAGTTCCTCAGCTCTTTCAGCCACCAACTGGTTAATAATAAATGTTTTAATGTATTTATACAATAATATGTTACTATTAATTCTATTTTTTATAGGATCTCCACTTTGTGAAGGATCTAGTTGATATATTAGTACTCCACTGCAAGTTGTTTTTCTTATTAAATCCGTCTCGCACACGGCGATATATTTAATGTATAGCCTTGTCGCGCCTGCACTGTGTTGCGGTCATACTACTACTGTTTATAAAAGGGGCTTTACTCAGTTCGACTATACCAATATAGGTGCCGACAAGTTTGCCATTGTTAGTGCATTTTGTGCCCTCGTCTTAAGCTCGTCGTCATCGACGGCACATAGCGCGACCCCCGCCCTGCCTGTCTCAAGTCGCGCGTTGAGAGCTCAGGCGTGCAGTACGAGGCGCGACCGCGAAATAATCCCACTCACCCTGAAGAAGATACTAATATAAATAAAGTACCAATACCGGTATACGCGAACTTGTATATTCATAGGAAAAAAAGACCAGCGAAGAAGGTGCGCAGCATATTTAAAATAATCCTCTAATTTCCTCTTAAAACATTTGTGTACATAAGTATATAAATTTTATAAACAGTTGACAAAATTCAGTACCTACATTATGTCTTGGTAATGTAGAAACAGATGCTGTTACATTTACACAATTACCACACAACTACTTTTAAAGAGAAAAGCAACAATTTTATAAGTCTAGGCTGTAGTAGAAGCTTTGTTTAGTATTTTTGTTTTTCATGTGTGGTGTGTGTGAGTGTGGTCTTCAAAGACCAATAACTTCCCCTATCCTCTTCCTTTTCAAAATTTCTAAACCCACTTCTCTTTTTAGTTTGCACATTCCCTTGCATCTCTTTACAAAACCGCTTCCTTCGAAAAGCCGCTGGGGCCCGATGGTTCCAGCGCAACGAAGATATACATAATGACTTAAAAATGGACACGATCCAAGAACATTTCCGGGAACTCCCGAAGCGCTACTTCGAAAGCGCCGCTACTCATTCCAACCCTCTCATAGTTCAGGCCGCCGACTACATTCCAAATCCGAGTCTACAGTCGCCAAACGCAGACCTAAACACGTCCTACTGACCCACCGCGATCATGAGGACACTCAAACCATAGCACAGACACGACAAAACTCTCACCGTCCTCGCCTACGAGTACGACGACAGACACGCATCGCGAACACAAATCGCACCCGCGGTTAAGGGCGGTCCTCACCGCCCCCAGACACTCGTTAAAACAGTTGACGACCGTCGCGGGACAGGTACGCTCCTTCCCTCGATGATCACGTAGACAACAGCCCTATTTAGTAGACCTCATTATAGTCTTCGACGGTAACACGTTCGACTTAAGTAGACACAACACCCACACCGATGGCTGCTAAATCCAGCAACTGGGCCCCTAATATACATTAGGGACCTAGAATTTTTTTTTTACTTTTAGCTCAAGATCACTCGGATTGCGAGCCCTGTATCAGATGAAGCTGTAAGAACCGTCAATAAGGTTACCAGCAACGACATCTCCGAAAATTAGTAGTAGCATCTCTTTAAATAGCCATTGTATATGTAGTGATTGTTGTTTGATGACAGATGTAATTTTTTACTTCCTACAAAACATACCTGTTCTTCGGCCTCCAGAAATGGGTCAACAAACACTTGTCCGACTTCTATTACAATGTCTTGTATTGGCCTGTCTTTATTATCAACTTCAACCTGTTCCATCGCATGAAGTGTGTCTAGACCGCCAACAAGTTTACCAAAGATTGTATGTTTCCCGTCAAGTTGTTTGCAGGACCTAAATGTTATGAAGCTGAAAGTATTGATATCAAATAAATCTTTACTATATGAATAAACACTCACGACCATAATCCAGAGCGCTAGCTAGAGATTACGGATTTCCATTTGGCGCAGTCCTGCCACTCATCTCTCACTTCTACATCCATTCATGTATGCTCATCGCTTACACGTACTCTTTATATCGCTTTAGCATACTAAATCAATAATCTGATCGATATAACTATGTAAGTTTTTCTGAGACGCCCCTACCAACCACATCTAAATCTTTACTGTTATGAGATTCACAAACATATTTTTTTATATGTTTCTAAATATTTATAATTAAGTAATTGTCTTTAGGTGTAACTTATGTATTTAAAAGTCTAAAATACCATTCAATGGAATTTTTTCAATAGTTACTTCACTTACAATTGAGATCCATTCGTATTCGGCCCAGAGTTGGCCATTGACAAAACTCCACGGCCTGTGTGATGCAAATTAGGTCTGATCTCATCTTCAAATGGTTTCTTCCAAATTGACTCACCGCCGAGACCAGTTCCAGTCGGATCTCCGCCTTGGATCTGTTTTGATATAGGTTATTCGCTTTTAAATAATATTTTATGTGAATAATTTTAAATAAAAAAAATGATAATCCTACCATAATAGATACATATAGCAATTGCTATTTATCTTTAACTGGTCTTATTAATTCCCAACTATACATGACCCTAGACCAAAAACAAATTTGACTCTTAAATAATCATATTCTTTTTATAGGAACAAGGTATATGAGCAAGGTGTAATGCTCATCGCATGTGGGTCACCTGATGTTAACTGACACAACTGTGAGTCGCAAATGCGTTGCCTACATATAATTCACAAAAGAGAGAACTATCCCAAGCGGGAAGAAGATATGTCCTTTACCATTCATCCTCTCCTCCTTCCCATCTAGTCTTTATTACTGAAAGATGAGAAAGGGAAGAGGACTGTAATTGGACCAACGGCACCTTACTCATCACACAAAATGCAATGGGCTCTACCATTGTTAAAACAAGCATTTGTGATTCACACAAAAGTCTTTGCTGGGAGTCAGATAAGGAGTTACAAGTCAGACACATGATCTACATTAAATTTTTTTATATGTGTATCTGATGATTTACAAATTTCGGCTTTGCACTTAAAATGATTGTCCTAAAGAAGTGCTAGTATATATTTCGAGGACACTGGAGACTGTCAATTAAACTATCAAGGATCCCCCACAACACTTAACTGACTCACTGACCAGCTTACCATAAAATTCCTTATAGATCGATGAAACTTGGTGCCATTATAGTAACCACTGTAGCAATGCTTGATAAAGTTGTCGCAAGCTTTAGGAGTCACGTCACAATACAGTTCGAAGTTTAACGGTCCCAGATTTGTAACCAGTCTGACATAGCCTGTTTAAAGGAAAAAAACAGTAAAGATTGGAGAGTTTGATAGGATTATTTTGTTGTATGAAGTACTTGGGCGACCGAGCTTCGTTATGCGTTTTTTTTTAATGACATCGTGGCCTTTAGGAAAATATTTAGATAATGTGATAGCGCCATCTTACAAAGTTTTAAGGTACAAGTAAATTCACCAACCATTCCGACAGTCATTCACCTTTAATGTTAGTTTTAAAAATGTGGAACGCCGGAAACATTAAGGGAAGTAGATGGCGCCATCAAGTGTTTAGTGTATTATAAGTGGCCTAGATGGCGCCACTAGTGTTTTAGGAAAGTTTGCCGTTAGAAGTATTAAGCCCTATAGAAGCGTTCTTATCCTATCCAGTAACTACTTCCTTATTTGTGTGACTGTTCACTCAATATCAAAGAAATACTCACTCACTCAACTTGTTCTCTGTTCTATGTACGACATAAATCCTTGATGTTTTCAAAATTTGTGTTTCACATGCCACACCACCTCTAAATATCACCATGATGACCACCTATTTACATTGAATTGCTTTTAATACTTTTTTAATGTATTTAATAATACCTTTCTTCTTCACTCTCTGATATTTGACTTCATCTTCACAGATGATAGCAGCCTCGTGTACTGTCTCAGGTACCATCGCAGTGGATGTGAAGCTGGCTGCCACCATGCCTGTTGAGAAGTGCGCAGCATTGAACTTGTCGGCAACCTAAATATAATATGAAATTACTAAAGAGATGAAAACAAAGAACACTCAATTCTAATGTGTCATTACCAACAAAACCCTTCTCTATTCCATTTTAATATGAAAATGACGAATGGAGACAATGAATTTTTGATCATTGTACTAAGAAGATAAACAGAAATAATATTGGCAATGCCATGTATATGTTTTTATTATTTTCCTTTAATATACTAGCCTCTTTTTTTGTTTCCTTAACTTCAGGTGCTTTGTAATCTTTTTCAAGCTGTTCTAAAATATCCTTGGTTTCAGCAGACACAGTTTTTAATCTCGCATGTGGATCTTTTCTCATAGCAATTTCCTCTGGAATAAAATAAAATAAATTCATTAAAAATAGGATTTAAAGTATGTATATGTGATAAGAGTAAGATGTCCATAAGTGGCCTTAATAAACATTTTACCAAAGATGTTCAGACCAAACTCTATTTGGTGCTAAGCCCTCAGTAATATTAGTGAAATATAAATAACCCCAATTACCCTAAATTACAAAGGTTTACATCTATTACTCTTGATATAAACATTTTTGTTGAATGTTATTTCTTTTTTACAGCATGCCTTTCCAATACTACATCCTTACTGGAAAGGCATGCAAGGCAAATATATACTGGTATTATTTAAGTAATATATTCGTCATTATAAAATTGTTAATTTTTACCTTCAGTTTCAACCCTTAAATTATTTTTAATATGATGAAAATTGGAAATGTTAAATTTGTTTAAATTGCTAGGATCTTGTATGGTTATAATATCACTCCTGGTGAATGGTGTATCATCAATAAGGTCCTTCCAGTTCTTCCCTTTGATGTTGAGTTGTTCGACTGCTTCATGAGAGTAAACATTTCCTGTTGTGCGAATTGCCACAATATGAGAGTTCTTGGTAAACAGTTTGAACAATACAGGACAATGATAATCATCTTGAGCATTTTTAAAAAACTTTAATTTTATTAATGACCTTGCATCAAGTTTCTGAAACAAAAAAACGCTTATTTTAACTGACTTATTAAAAATATCTCCACTATGCAGATACAGATAGGCCAGGTCGTAGAAATGTTGAAGAGGCGAATAATATCCATAGAGTCGAGTTCTATGTTTTTTAATGTTGAATTACCAAAGAGACCTGAAAATCTGAAATGCTATGTTTAGGATAGCAAGTATCCTTGCATGTTAGGTTTTTTTATGGAAGAAGTTGGCAAATGAGCAAGTAAATCACCTGATGTTAAGTGAGCGCTACCCATAGACATCCGCAACAAGAAAATGTGTTGCGGATTCATTGCCTACCTTTAATAGACCGAGGAGGGCATAGACATGAAAAAGGATATTTCCTTTTCCCCATTAAACCCCACCTCACCCAATCCTTTTCCCATTTTCAAGGGAAAGCCAGAACGCATGAGCCAGCCATAGCAGCGGCTCTATACTTAAAGGCAATATTGTATATTTATTTATCAACAATAACCTTGGAGTACCTTTATTGGGATAACAGATGCGAGTTTATTTTCATAAAATATATAAAAAAATATACCTTTCCAGTCACTGGGTTTATCTTAAATCTTTTAATGAAAGCAATTATAGCTTCAGATTCAAAAACATTGCCATCAATATCACAGAATGGATCATCAAATGGTTGTAGGCACAAACAACAATGATCGAAAGGAAGTCGTTTGAAAGTTGTATCTTCTTCAGTTGATGTTCCAGACCTTTTGCCTCCATATAATGTAGTCCATTCAGTGTAGGTTAAGTACCTGTAGAAATAGTATTGATAAATCAAGTGGTACTATAAAAGTACTATACAAATGAAATAATAAAATACCAACATTTTATCTTTTTGATGCTGCTTTTTCCCCATATTTGTATAATTAAAGTGTTATTCAAACAATAATATGAGACTTAAATTTCTTTTACGTCTACTGAAATAGAAATAGCAATATATTGTTGGGAGTAAATGTATTACTTAACATTAAACAATATAATTAAAGGTTATCACTTGGCTATCAAGTATAGTTTGAAGCACAGGTTTGAAGGAACATTAAACTCTAAAGGGTATAGTTACTTAACTTGTTTTTAAGTATAGTTTATTGGTTTCAATTGGTTTACTTTATTACATTGACAGATGTCAACGTTTGCAATCACAGATTATAAAAAATGTAGTTTACGAGCGTTACAATTTTAAACGTTTGAGCGTTGATATAAATAACACAAATGGCAAGTTAGAAAAAACTTTTTTTTTCTTAAAGAGGTTACAGTTTGTAAGTTTGAACAAAAAACTTTAATAATTATCGGTTAACTCTATTTCTACATAAAAAAAATATATTTAATTTTAATGGAGTACTTATTTTAGGTTTAAATATAATAAGAATGTCTTATACGGTATAGTAGAGATTTAGTATTTTCTTTGCCTCAATACTGCTGCTCTATAAAGTACTCTTTGATACTAAAATGTTATGTTTGAAAAATCGCGCGAAATTTCTCAACGCTTACAAAGACCAAAGACAAAATATTGAGATGGGTCGTCGGTGAGCTTTGAGCGAGCGAAAATGATGAAGTCATGAGTAACGTTTTCGCCGCGACCAAAACGATCATATTCGTCAAGTGGAACGGCTAAAAGAGCATTTTAGGCATTGTGAACGCTTAGTGGAACACAGCCATAATCAAAGAGTATAGTAATATATAGGGAATGGCCATAATGGCCATAATATAAAGACTGGTGTGGACTAGTACAGATATAGGCATATAAGCGATCATGTATGCATCGACGTTTCAAAATATCGATGTGTCGTTCATAAACAGCGATTAATAACATATTTTCTATGTTTGGTCGATGTTGTGACCCTTAACATCAACAATATGTCGCTGTTTATGAACGAACGTATCGTCATGTTTATGTTTATCAAGTACTAGCTGGCCCGGCTAACTTCACTCCGCCCTATAAATAATAGATGGTTCACTGTTTTGGCAATAATGGCTTACACATAAAAGATAGATATACATGCTGTCGCGGGCTTTTTTGTAGAACTATTTAAGATAAACATTTCCATGCTACACTACATACGTGTAACTCTAACGGTTTTTGCAGCGCACACCAGAATAGCTCGATATGGCGGAATTTGTTCCTTTTTACTCGACACTTATCGTGATATTTTAGACAATTCACACAATATCTTTATAAATGTAGCTTTATTATCGTAAAGTTTCATTAAAATGCATTCAGTTTTTGCGTAAAAGAATAACAAACATGCATATATCATACAAATTTTCGCATTCATAATATTAGTAGGATTACTGAATATTGATCTTAATAAAAAAGTCTAGAAATGGTAATCGACTATCAGTAATGAGGAATAAAATACATAGAAGACCGAGATAAATTAATTAATTTAAAAGTAATCGGTACAGCATACTATGGCCGAAAAAATGCTATAATTACTACAAACTACAAGGCCAAAAATGCTATGTAAAAGGTAATAGCTTAAACAGACTGGAAGAGGGGAAGATATAGAAAGAAAGGAAGGCCAAGAAAACCATTTGAAAACCATTGTGTAAAATAGAAAATAGACGCCTATTCAGGAAGTCAGGAAGAACGCCTGAGAAGTTGTATGGTTTAGACAGTAATTACCTTTTTACTTTTAGGATGTTATTGCAAAGTTCATGAAAATCAGAAAAATAATTTGAAACTTGATTACTTTGTAATTTCATGGGCTTGAAAGTATCGACAACATTTTTAAAATTTATAGAAACAAAAAATCTTCGGGATTTTAATTAATGGCAATACACCGGTTTTTTTATAAACATGTCGGAAAGTGCTTGTACAGCGTGAATTTGTTTTAATCCATATATTCATCTAATTCTCCATTAACTATTCTAATTTTGTTTTAAATCTTTCTGTAAGTACTCTTAATTGTAACAAAGCAAATGTTTTCTATTGTTTTCTTTCTTAATTGTGTCCATGTTTCAGTGGCCGTTGTGTTCGTGAGGTGATGTTCAAAAGAATGAAATTTCGTAGAAGTGGATTGAGATTTTGATTAAATACCGCAATATCCTGTAAAAGAAAAGTTAATTATTTTAGGTGCAATTTTTTGACTTCATTCAGTTTTGTAATATATCTTGTGTACACTCATGGGAAAGTAACAAGCTGCCTGTTTGCGCTTTGCAGTGCGGAGTATACTTAACTAAATCATGGATTTCTTAGTTAAATATCGTATAAATTGAGATGCATTACTTTATATCACATCTAGTGTGTAATTAGAGACGTTTATCTATTGGTTCAGGTCCCTGGTGAGGCAAATAGTAAATTATCGGATAACGCCAGCCCACAAGATGGCCGACTGTTATTCGTAAGGTACAAAATAAACTTTATTCATTACATTTATCCCTTTATAGTAGTTACTTGGTTCAATAGCAATTGTCTACATATCTGAGAACTTACAGAATTTATTTCATTTTATGCTATATATCGCCTTTAAAGCATTTTGCTGGAATGTCTTTGTTTAAAAAAAGGTTCTAGCTTGCAAATTTATTGCATGTTTTTTTATTATTTTATTCTAAGTTTCAACTCACTGATTTTTAGTTGAGTATAATATAGTGTATAAAATATAGTTTTGTATGTCGCATTTTTAATTTCAAATCCTTTTTAATTATGTGTTATACCTTATATTATACCTTGTCCATCTTGTTTTTTTTTTAACAACAGTTTACATTAATTCAAATTTTAGTATGGCAAAGAATTTGATTAAATTAAAAGAAACATTTACTTACATAAATATGTTATGAAATAAAGATTTAAATGACAGTCGTAAGCTTTTTGGCTTTTTAACAAGTTGCTTTACATTTTTGTTTTTGGAAAGAGTTATTTGGTGCTTTTAGATAATGTCTGGTGCATCTGGTTCATCAGGAAGCGGCACAGGACGAGGACGGGGCAGTGCAAGCTCCAGTGGCGGAGTGTCAGAAAACAAACCAGATTCTAAAGAGAACAAACCAAATCCTAAGATGTCAAAAGCTCTAGGAACATCAGCTAAGAGGATTCAAAAAGAATTGGCTGAGATCACACTTGATCCGCCACCAAACTGCAGTGCTGGTCCTAAAGGAGATAATCTATATGAATGGGTATCCACCATCCTGGGGCCACCTGGATCAGTGTATGAGGGTGGTGTCTTCTTCCTTGACATACATTTTTCTCCAGAATACCCCTTCAAACCACCCAAGGTAACATTTTAACTATTTCGCAAAGTTTTTCAACTATAGTTAAGATATAATTATTGTGGTATTTTTTCATTTTTCTATAATGTGATTTTTCGATTAGATTCAAAATTAAATAAAATGATCACTGTACATTCATATAGGTAATTAATGCAATTATATTTGCAATGCTTGCACAGGAATGTCTGTGGTAGAAACAACAGCGGGAAGCTGTACAATTTTAATTTTAATTGGCACACATTTTATGAACTTCTCCCTAAACCTAATAACCCTCAAAATGTGTTCAATGCATGCATCCTGCTCCTGAATGTTGTATTCCTAAACTTTTAGTTAATGAAAAAGAATAGTAATGCTAAATTTATTATTTAGAGCCTTTCGAGTAGTTTTTCTTTTTTTTTTATATACTATCCTCTTTTGTGTCTGTTGGTATAAGCCTTCTCCTAAAGTTTAATACAACAGAATATTCAAAATAACTATCTAATGAGAAAAAGAGACTTAGGAATAAAACTAATTTAAAGGATTCTATCTTGTATATTTTATAGTTCCGACATTCAAGTACTTTACAGGGATCATGGTCATGGAGGAGGCAGACAGACATACCTATTAAAGATTTTAATGTGATATGAGATTAGTTTTCACTATAACTTATATGGTCTAAAAGACTATCCATTACTATAACTACAGCCCAACAAAGATAATCATAAAAAATTTAGAAATAACATATGAACTTGCAATTTGGAATGAAATGCATGGTTGATATATTTGAAAGTGGCCTAAAAACAATTGATAGAATATAAAAATAATCCTATCAAACAGAGCCCTCATAGGCTTATCCCTAACCTAGATTCTAAATAACAATGACAAATTAACTTACTAAAATTAAATATGTATGTTATGTTTTCTTTGAAAATTGCAGGTGACATTCCGCACCAGAATATACCACTGTAATATCAACAGCCAAGGTGTGATATGCCTGGACATACTCAAGGACAATTGGTCACCAGCGCTTACCATATCAAAGGTTCTCCTCTCAATATGCTCACTCCTGACTGACTGCAATCCAGGTAAGATGATAAGTTATCAGTCAGTTCACAACAAAGATGTTACACTTTCCTTATTAGTAGTATATGGGTAAAGATGTCCAGAACCTAAGGATTAGGCTGCTGACAATGTAGGCCATAGACCGCAAGGCATAAAATTTGAGTTTTTTTAAATGCCACATTTACAGCTTAGTAGATGAAACTTCTGACTATGTCTCTTATTTTTATACATTTCTCTTTTTTGTGTTACAAAAATGTATTCAGATGATTGAATGTCTTAGAATTAATAGATATGCTTTAACACCTAGATCCAGGGAGGATATAAGCAGAGATTATGGATTGTGATTTGGCATGATCCTGGCACTCAGTTTTAATAATATCTGAGAATTAAATATTTTTTGTGACGAAGACGAAAAAATATATATTCTAGCAAACATAATTTGTGTATGTTGGTTAGGAACTTGACACTTGTTGATTGATTTTATTTCCATTCTAAAAATTGCTTTGGACACTAATTCATACTTCAATTGTTTGTTTTTTTCATAAATGTCGTAAATATACTATATTTTAGGAATCCTACTTTCATAAAATAGAAAGTATGATACTACTTTTTAATGATGCCTGAGAAAATTTTAGTCAAGAGCTAATTTAGGCTACTATAGAATCAAAAACAATTAAATGGCACAACTATGGCAATTTGCTTTTTAAACTATACAATCATGATTACTCATTATCACAATTGACGGAGATGATCTTTAAAATGATAAATAAAAATGGTTTCTATGACAGATCATTATAATCTATTACATATACTGATTCAATAGCTAGTGTTCTATATTAATACTGAGAAACAGTTAATTCATTTCTTTATTAGCCCATTAGCTTAGATTACTAAATATTAAGCTTTTTTTATAAACATTTCATGTATTTTTCTAGCATAATAGAAATTTCGTGGGTCCATTCTTCTTCGTCCTATAGATCTGTCTGATGTTCATGGATTTACTTAACAAAAAATTAAATGAAATGTTCAATTTCAGCGGATCCCCTTGTTGGCAGCATTGCCACACAATATCTCCAGAATAGAGACGAACACGATCGCATCGCCCGCCTGTGGACCAAGCGCTACGCGACATGATTGCCCTGCCGTTGTCTTATATCCACCGCGGAACAACATTTATCTTACTCAAAATCATTCTGTTCTCAGTCCATCCTCTTCACGTAAATATAAGCTTACAATATTATCTAACTGTCGATGTGTGTGCACGGTTTGCGACATATTCGCTGTCTCCGTGAGCCGATCGAGCAAATTATAAATAAATGTAACTATTTTTAGTTACATTCGTCACAGGGTCATATCTCCTTCACAAAACTCTACAATAGACAAGCAGCCTGTCACTGCATTGTTAGATGTCATTAGTGACAGATAACATAAATCTAAATACCCATAAAGAGACGTATTCCATCTTGATTCTTATGGGTAAAATTGTCAGGGATATGGACCTGGATCATGCATTATCAGGTGGTGATGGACTGTGTGCTCTCATTATTCTGATTTGGCAAAGAAATATAATCGAATATGATGTGAAAAGTGTGTTGTGTATATTGGCTTAACATTGTTTAGTTGCAATTATTGTGATTTAACCATTTCATAAAATGGTCTGAACTGTATAATTTTAGGTGATTTTTTTCTTAGTAATAAAATGGATGACTTTATGTTAATGTTTGTAGTCCTGTATTATATTACAGCAGTAAGTTTACTAATGAATGTGTATGTAGAGTGTAACCAGTGAATTGAGTCAAATTTTTTGCCGCAATGATGCGTTGATCTCAAACACCACTTGAACTGTTACTACTTAAGTATTAAAATATGTCAAATTATTGTGGTCTACATTGAATAAATAGCGCTCCGTCTATAAAGTCGTCTTTTGATTCGGAGTGGTGACGAACCAGGTGATTCCTTAGCGCGGGAAGAGTATGTTTCGTGGTTTAATAATGTGCTGAATTTAGTATGGCCAACAATGAATCTTGTGTTGTCTTTATTTCATTTGCCACCTTCACAAATTGCTTGTCATGTCGTCCGGGCAATTAATTATCAATATTCTCGATGTGTATATAGTAATTATAATTACAATTATACAATTTTTTTTTAGTAAATTTTTTCTTCATAATTGTATCTTTGATGTATAAAATGGTTGTTAAAAAACCTCGCATTTAGATTTTGGTTTCCTAGTTATAAAAGGAATGATCGAAATTAAATTACGACAGCAAGCTCTTAACTAAATTCTTGTAATTTAGTTGTCTTTTTTAACACAGGTCATTGTCTAGTCCAATATTTTTAAACCTAATCATATCTACAAAAAAACAAAAACAACTACAATGTTTGATAATTGTGATAGTATTACATCGCTCAGAGTTAGTTTGCTATCACATATGAAAATGTATTTGGTTTTCAGTTCAGTTATATATCCCTGGCACTTCAACAATTTTTTTTAAATATATGACCATTTAAATTTCCCTATTTGTATTAATTTAGACAGCTTCTCACATCCACCTCTTATTGCTATCCAGTAGAAAAAGTGGCACGGAGGTGGCAGCCCTAATTAATATATTTTTTCATTTACGCATGCTGACCAGGTAGTTTCGAAAAGCATTATCCGTTTCTTTAAATCTGGAACATGCTTGTGTCAGAGCTACACTTGGAAATTTTTGACAATCGGTTACATGCCTGAATATTTATTTGAACGAGATTTTATAATTTATTGCAATATTGTAGTATTTTAAGTTGTGTCTAAGCCATGTATGTCGATACGAACGTTTCGCACTTCAAGCCATTTTGTACGATGTAGCTGTTTTTTTTTTAAAACATTTATTTATTGATTTGTTTGATAATGTTTGTGTCCTGTATTTGTCGATAGGCTAGGATAGATTCCCCCTCCCCATGTCACACTAGAAACTAACATCAGTAACTACTACTTTAAGTAGCACACTTGAATTAAAAGAATACTTGAGAGCTTATTTTGTAGTATTTTAATTTTGTTCTACTCAAATAACATATCAGAGCTCTTCCGCATATTTTGTGGACGCGATATATGAAACAGTTTGTATGTATGCACTATTTTTACGTGCCAAATAATAGAAGCACTGCGCCTCTGTGACCCGACTAATATTATTTTAACTATAATATTCCGTTTTGAATGTTAACAAGTTACTAGGTATAAGTTATTGTGTAGGTAATGTATAATGTCTGTCTTAATTCTAAGGGAGTGTTTCCACTGAGACACTTCGGATTAATTTCTTAACTCATCTCTTAATAAGACGTTAATGTTTTTCCACTACAAGTAGTTTTACTTTAATTTGTAAATTACAACGTGGCCCCAGCAAAAGACTAGAGCGCAGAGTATGAGAAAATAAAAATGATTACGCACAACATTTTAATAAAAGGATCAAAATTCGTACTAATTTCATCAGAGAGAAATTAAATATTAACGTAGTGGCGAAAGATAAGGGTAGCAAATCGTATAAGGAAACAATGTGTCCCACAAATATGTTTACTACTTTTTTTTAGCTGTATTTGGAAGGTCACAATGTTCTTAATGTCGGCATGCGATTGATTTGACAATTATTATGCATACACACTATAGTTTAATTGTTTTAAATCCATTTGTTTGGAATAATTTAGAAAAATATTTTTTATTTCTTCCTATAGATGTAAATTATATTCTTTTTAATAATCGATTACTATAACTGATTCAACAAATAGAAACCTGTTTAAAGTGCAAGCTGAATGTAACAGAGATGTTTAAATAGAAAATTGAATTCTTTGATTTAAACTCGACTAAGATACATTCTATGGTGTTTCAGTGGAAACACACCTTAGATATATTAATTTAGCTGTATAATAATTGTAGCGAAGTGTAATACGTACGGTATTAATAATAAATCTGAGGACGGTTACGAAACGAAATTGGTGATTTTTTTAGTGAAAAACTGGTGCTGTGAGAATATGGCTGCGGCATACAGAGACAATGAATGTGAGACACCGTTATTCGCGACTGGAATGTATTTTATCAATGTGATTTTTTTAAATTATTTTATATGATTCTAAATGTCGTTTACTAGACGACCGCTCCGTTTTCAACGTGACATAAGTTCCTTAAGACTAGATTTGTGAATCTTGAAGCCCGTAATCCAATAATCTTTTGTTTAAATTTATATATCATAATATAAAAATAGGGAAATAAAAATGCGTGTAAGTAGACACTAATTGCTGTTTCATTGTAATCAACCTTGTGAATAAAACTTGATGGATAAGAGATATACATTTTATTTTAAATATACATGTACCTTTGAAACACTTTAAAAATGCTACACATACATTCTAATAAGGTAAGATACAAATATTGTTTTTATAGAAAAAAACAATCTATATCAAACACATCAATTCTAGATTTATTACAAAAAATGTGCACCGCACTACGCCGACTACGATTATATGAAGAATACATTTGACACATAAATATAGTATGAGAAAAAAGAAACTATGTTATCAAAATTTGGCAATTTTAACCATTTCTATACCAAAATCAGTCTTCAACCTATACTCTGAGCGCCGCCTCATTGTACCGACATGGATATCTAGTAACGTAACTTGGTGATGTCATCCTACAGAATTTATTTTATTATTGTTGCGTGTAAACATAGTTAAATCTATTTAAAAGTATATAAATATTTTATTGATGTAGATAAAATGGATCTATATACTTCATGTGAATAACGCAACTCTGAGATATAACAGCGGAAAAACTGTTTCGCTTATATTGAACTGTAATTAAATATGAAAACAAAATAATCTGAAATAACAAGATAACTTAAAATATATATTATTACAGAGAAACTTATACTTAAATCACAATATAATTAAAATTGAAATATACTGGAAACATTAATAGCATGAGATTAAAGTGGACATTAGTGATCCTTACACCGTCTCGTACTCGCTGCGGATGGAGCGAGCGAGACAGCACGCGAATATTACTCCCAGGAGCTGAAACAAAACAGGACATGTTTTAGTTGCAGTGAAACTAGTCATACTGTCATATTAAGTTTGTAATATAATTGATAAGTTTTACAGTGGCAGAGCCGCAACAACATCTGTTGCACGAAATTTCATCGCGTCTCATAAACTTGTTTCGGATACCTATGGATAGCGGTCACTTTATATTATATGTATAGAAATAGTTCGTTTAAAATAGGAAAGCGATTAGTATCTTTGCCTAGATGGGGTTAAAAGTACATAGGAGCTTAAACATGTAAATCTAAAGATAACAGGACCTGTGTTTAGTTTTGAGATCTAAATGTTACTATCTATCCATCCAAAACAATACCGCATTTTATCAATATTAAAAAATATATTATATCATCATATTATATCAATATTTAAACAACTACTATCGATACAATGCAGTGTTTAAACGTTTTTTATAAATCAGAAGAAAAAAAAAAGATTTTAATTGATACTTTTTAAAATTTGAGATACATTTTTGACTAATTTTTAAAATCACTTTTGCATAAATGGGGTTAAAATTATCGCAAATAGTCACCCCTATCACCTCCTAACGGATATACATCAAATTACCAATAACCCTGTATTATATGGTCGCGAGAGATTGTAGTTAAGTACGAGTTCAGAGTTGCTCACTCTAACATATTGCACTAGCACTTGAATGAACTCATGGGCAATAGAGTCGAGTGCGAGATAGCGACCTAGTTCCTCGCATAATAAAAGACAATATAGAGCACTTTAGGGCTGTCGAAACAATTTTCTCTACATCCCTTATGACCGTATTTTGACCTAGTTTTAGAAACATATACACACACAAAGATTTACAAATTGTTTCTAATAATAAAAATATTGTAACGACGATGCAATTGTGTCAATCTTTACCTACTTTTATTTTGAAAAACACACAAAAACATAACAATATGGGTTAGAAAAGTACCGACCTAGTTGTCGCTTAATCATTCTAAAAGGTTTCTGCAGTATCAACAAAGCTTACTGTTGATAAGTATGTTAGTATTGAATTACTGTTTGCTACGATACATAAAAACATGTCATCAGAATAATATTATAGTCTCTTCAAACTACAAGTCAGATTAGTGTAAAAGTAAACCTTAAACCTTTAAAAATAAAATAGCCTGGTTGTAAATAA
>JWHW01033628.1:36691-66403 GCA_000931545.1 Papilio glaucus | reverse complement strand
CACTCGCTGCGGGGACAAGTCCCCGCAGCCACCGGCTCGCTCGAGGGGCGGGCTGCCCCGTAGCCCACCCCGAGCGGCCCCTTTGAATTACTGTTTGCTACGATACATAAAAACATGTCATCAGAATAATATTATAGTCTCTTCAAACTACAAGTCAGATTAGTGTAAAAGTAAAACTTTAACCTTTAAAAATAAAAATAAAATAGCCTGGTTGTAAATAATTTGAGGTAATTTAAATGTACAAAGAAACTGATCTCTCTGCCCCTTTCCCAATTTTTTTATCTTATGTGAGGTCGGCACAGTATGACCGTAGTCCATACTGTACTAAGTTTTGGCTATAAATTTTAACGACCGGCCGCCTGCCTGACGCCAACTCTACTCGGCCATGTATTTGAAAGATTAGTAGATCATTTTAAGCCATTCCCGGTCAATCTTACACTTGGTTGGAAATGGTTCACGACATTAGTCGAATGGCGGATTCGAACCCAAGACCATGTGGTGTGGTATTTCGCAGTCCACAACCCTTAACCATTAGGCTATTGGAGCTTACATAGAAACTGATATAATGTATAAATATTTTATTTGAACAATGTTTAAGCAAAACCTCGTGGTCTCCTTATGGCGAGCCATCATTAATGACTACAACAGTCATTCACAAGAAAGTGGGACACAGAAGTATAGTTTTTCTGAGTGGGAATGTTTTAGTACCAAATAAAGTTAAGTTATTTGCTTCCCACGTAAAATCAAATTAATGTCACAATTCATAAACGCTGAGTTTTTCAGCGTTTTCGCGGTACACATGATGTCGTTAAATCTCTACGATGGTCGCTAAAATAGATGATGTTCATTCTTGATTATACTGACCTGAACCATAGCGATGCCGAGTCCGACGCCGCCGAGGAGCAGGGCCATGTCGTTAAAGAATGGCACCAGCTTGCTGAGGCAGCCAATAGTATGGAATCCAGGCGATTCAGGAGTGCAAGCCGCAGCAGCTCCGTCCTTAATCTCCTGCCCGGCGCAGCAAGTGTCAGGTATCGGAAGAGAGTTGTTCTGCCAGTCACCGGGGCCATAGATACCGCAGCATTGCAACTAGAATTATATTTGTTAATAAATAGAAGCTGAGTCCATGGAAATTACTTTCTAGATCAAACGATATAATTTAAGTGGTTTGAAACAGAAACAGTGATAAAATATTTTAAGTGGAGGAATATTTCATTTATTGTGATATTATGGTGTGTAGGTATTGTGATTGTCTATAGGTATTAATAAAGTCTAATCTTTTTTAGTGTTTTAATAATGATGCTAAAGGGAAACAAATACTGACTAGGAAGTTTGCACATTTTGTAATACGTAAATATGTCATTGTCTAGACGCGAATCCAGAGTTCCATTTATGCCATAGACAAATAAATTTTCTATCTGAAGTACTTTTTTTTAAAAACGAGGGATGTCGTACACTAAACTTAATTATTGACGTTATCATTACATACTTTTTTACCACTTGCTTTTTTAGTATATTTGGAACGATTGGAATTAATGAATTTGATAGCTATAAAATGGCGTCCGCTTCGTTCCTTCCTAAAAATAGGTTTATTTATATCGAGCGCGTGTCGGCTTATCCCAAACACAATAAATGTCCGCCGACGCCAAACGCAGAGTAACAACAATCAATCTCCGATAAACGGTCGGGGCTTTAGAGGCTAGTTTGATGTTATTAAATGCCATTATTTTACAATTATAAAACTGTTATTTCGGTTTGGATATTTTACTTCGCACTTGTTTATTATTAACGGTAACGAATTAGTTTTGTGTTTTTTATTAAAAATTACTTATGTTTGTGTTGATGGATGGTTTATGTAATAGATAGCATGAGTAAGAAAGCATTGACTATTGAGGTGACGGTTGATCGAAAGGCGTATACCTTTTTGCCTTGGGATACGAGTTACTGATTTAAAAAATATGCAAATATGCAGAAACTAAGAATAAATGTGAATTTTAACGCTTTCATATATAAAAAAAAAACATATTCTAAACTAAAAAATCAGAATATTTTTCAGTGGGGTGCAGAGACATATTTTGGGATTCAAAGAGGTGCGGCTCACTTAAAACTTTAAGAACCACTGCTCTAGTAGAGAGTAAAAGTAGATATTGATAAAGCACACAGGTGAACAAAAGGAGCCGCGGGAACCTTGTAGTTTCTAGAATCAACTTACGTCAGTCTGCAAGATATCGAAGGTGCTCTTGACGTCTTTGTTGGTGGGGTACTCCTTGATGGTGGTGTTGAGGTGGCGGACTATAGAGGTCTGTAAGTCGGTGTGCTTCACGTAGCCCGCGATGCCCACCGCCAGCTCAGCTATGAAGATGATCAGCAGGAATATGGAGAACTGTGGAGTTAAAAGTTTCTTTATAAATATACTTTTTTTATGAACTATTATTAGTACTTATTATCGTCTTAGTATAAACGTGATAAGCTTGGTCTCTACAGGCTGGTCGAGGTCATCATTTAGTTGGTTACTTAATAAAGTTGAAAAGGATATTAGACTAAAAACTAGCTCTTATTAAGTTATATTTAAATACCTCCTGAATATTTAAAAGAAAATATCGTAAATTATATTCATGTAATATGTATTATCCAAAATGATCAGGTGTTTAAATTCAAATTTAGGTATTACTAATGACGTCACAAGGCCTTTAAATGAAAATTTTGCTAAGGACCTAGGCAAATAAATATAAGACTTGAACGTGAAATCTGTCTTTTAGTATATTTTTTTCAGATAAACGTGTCTTTCAGCGAGGTCATCGTCGTTCGTGAATGTAGAACAGATTGTTGTTATTGCACAAATATCACAGCCAAAAATAATTTGATGACACACTGTGTCGGTGACAAAATTCTATTATGTTTTCGTTGTATCTGTCTTTTTTGATTTATAAGTTTTAATCATTTTAATGGTTATTATTTAGGTCAAACATTCTTGTTAAATATTATACTGCAAGTCAAAAACATAATACGTAAATGTAGCAGACATGTCATTAGCAAGCGGAAAGAAAATACGTACCAATTTGATTGGGGTCTTCGTCCCAATCA
Source organism: Papilio glaucus (assembly GCA_000931545.1). NCBI lineage: Eukaryota > Metazoa > Arthropoda > Insecta > Lepidoptera > Papilionidae > Papilio > Papilio glaucus. The sequence continues at coordinate 63,319 of JWHW01033628.1, read as the reverse complement.
AATAGGTACGTATTTTCTTTTGTTGATGTCATGTGTTTACATTTACGCTTAATTGACAAACAGTGGCTTTCCTCTCTTTTCTTCTCATTTTAATAACGTTATCCTTTTTACACTATTCGACATGCGTGAATGTTGCTGTCACTGTGCTTGGAACACTTTTGATCGGTTATTTTGTATGCTACTAATTTTCGGAGATTTCGCTGCTGGTAACCTTATTGACGGTTCTCACAGCTTCATCTGATACAGGGCTCGCGATCCGAGTGATCTTGAGCTATATTTTGTATGCGTATAACATATCTATAGTATAAAATATTGCAGCAAGTGATATGACACATGATAATCTTTTCATTGACAACATCTCATAAAGAACCACATCTCATAAGAAAAAACATCTCTTAAAACTAATATCGGCAGAATTAACTAAAATGACTAAAATTTGACAGATCACCACAACCTGAAACGACGACAGTTTAATATTTTTCGTTTTTTTATAGTAGAATGTGGCAAACGAGCATGCGGTTCACCCGATATAAATTAGGGACCGCTACACATAGGCAACAAGCCAATGAGTTGCAGATGATTGCCCACCTTTAATGTACAGACGAGGGGACAAATAGAAAATGGTTATTTCCCCCATCATGTCGTCTTCCCCTTCCCATCCTTTCGTTATTAGCAAAGGATAGGAAGGGGAAGAGGACTAGAATTAGGCCTCCGGCACCTCACTCATCAGACTAAACGCAGAATACTCTAGTTCACGCCTGTCTTCTGGGAGATCGTGGTATTTCACCGGTCAAGCCGGCCAACAGATGTTGATTTTGCGGCCTCTACCACTGTAAAATAATTCGAATGTAGTGGCTCTGTCTATGCAATTAAATATACAGCAAAGAAAATATTTCAGTAAGATCTGCTATTTGATAAGACAATATTGAAAAAAATTATACGTATTAAAGTTAGCACAGTAGTGAATTGATCGAAAAAAAATAGACGATTAATAAAAACGGAAAAACGAGAAGCCGCAAAGTTTCTTGGGGTGGCAGCGTCGTAAGTTTTCTTTTTCCCCTCAAGAATCCGAGGCGTGAGTAGCCCAATCAGAGACATTCGTAGAAACTGGTTCGAAAGGTGGGAGGAAGTTTCCGACATCAGTATTTATTTAATTGGGTTATAGGACATTTACCTGATGGTAAATGGTAGACTTAGCTAAAGCTCGCACGCTATATTTGTACGTACCCAAACATCTAGAAAGTCTAGTTTTACAGAGGTTCACAAAGGGTGGTGACAAGTGACCACTTTTCGTCAAGGGATATGACGCGTTTGCTGGTACTATAAAAACTTCTTGTTTGTGTGGGTTTCGCTTTCCCGTTACAGACACAACAAAGCCAATAACAGATAAGACTGAGTGTATCACTGGAAACCTACGATAAAGCGTACAGTCCAGTCGTAATTGTTAATAATGTCATACATAAATGAATGTTTTGCGATAGTTCGACAAATGAGTCAGGATTTTTGTCATTCATGGTAGATGTAAATATAACAATTGTAAATCAACACTCCTCTCTCTTTATGACATTTAATAATCTCAGAAAGCCACTGCGTTTCCGCTACAAACTGAATTTCATGACATATTTTTTCGTTAAAGTTCTTTAGATTTTCTATAGGTTTATAGTCTAAGCGTAGGCATAAAGTTTATATTAAACCTTTTTCGATTAACAACCAAAAAATTACATACGAATAGGATGTGACATTCAACTACTTATTAGTTTATTACTCATAAACGGGAAAGTCCCGGTCGCAGCTTAGAAATGAAGATTTACAAGTTGCCAACTTACGTGTTGTTTACTGGTACTCTTCATTATCCTGCTATAACTTTATTAGCTTATATTGGACATGACCATTACACGTCACCGAATATTGAGCTCACGTGACATATTTGTCGGGGACGCCCCGCTGGTTTAGTGGTGCGTAATAGAATTACATATAAAAGACTAGCGCTCAACATGAGTCTGAATCAGATGACGTCACAGCGGCTAGGTTGTACAATGTATGAACAAGTTTACTTCGTGAGCTAACCATCGAGACATAGTACAACTTTGGTCGCTTACTGTTTCTACATTATTTCTATAAGGGCGAACGCGGGGAGTCGGGAAAAAACTAACAAATGAAATTTTAACAGTGCAAACATACGGATTCCATATGATAAGAGTCAAGTTCTAAAAAATATATCGATGTGAGTCCAAATACCGGTTATTTGCATTGAAGGTGGATTTACATTTACAAACAAGCGATTTTTCTTTTTTATCAAAATATTAAAAAAATACGTATACACAAACATGTTACATACTTCCAGATGGACCATCCGGGAAAAATTGTGAAGCCCATTGTCGCCAATTGGCGACTTCGTAACATCCAGCTGTCAGGTTGACAGTCATTTCCCGCCACACGGATATAAAATCTCCGTGTTCGTAATTTAAAAAATGACGGCTTGTGTTATGAAATCTTATAAAACTATACCTCAAAGAAAGACAAGTGTACGAACATCACATTTCACACGTCATCATTTTTATGATGTATCCTGAATATTTTAACACACACCATAACACGTTATAAGTGTTGTCAACTACATTACAAAATTATATCAACCCTAAAAATACAACTAGATATAAAAGACGAGAGATTTACAAAATGTTATAAAATATGTTTTGTAAATTAATTTTAATTAACATTTGTATTTCTATACCTTTAAGCTGGTAAACATTCGCGGCAAAAATCGAGCTTCACTTTTGAATGTTACATAAATAAAAATAAGTATACATAAATCTATGCGCGACAACATGCACATAAAACATGTTGTTATCTCTCTCTTTCTCTCTGAAGAAATTGAGATGACAATATGTTTTATGTGAATGTTTTCGGCAGTGTGATCTCACGGTAAAGTGAACGTGTGTATGTCTAGATGGCCTTGCATTCATTTGCCCCGGATAGTCTCTTTAGACGTACTAATGTAAAATAAACCAGTTTTCCTTCATATCTTAAAAATAACTAGTATCTTATACGTATCCCACGTAAGTAATATATACGTAGTAACTAAAATAGATTTATATATACATATATATAGTTCGTGCAAAAAGAACATATGTATCCTCTCCCCCGTCAAATCCTCTTCTACTTAACGCCTATCTTCTGTGAGGTCGTGGTATTTCACCGGTCGAGCCGGCACATTCGTGCAACAGACGTTGTTGCGGTTAAAACTCAAACCGACCTCATCTTGTTCTTCGTTAGTTTCTGTTCGTTTTCTGCTTCGTTTCGTAAGAGAAAATTCGTCTTAAATTAATTACACAACTTAGCAACACTTCCATTGATAATAATAAACAGCCAAATAAAAGTACAATTTATCTAGAAACATGTATATTTTATGTACATGAATGCAGCGAAAGAGGTTTACTAAGGGAAATATTTGTATAAGATTTTTTCTAAATACATTACGGTGAGAATTACCATCGATAGTAAAACAGTTCGTTCCAGTTAATGGGAAAATGATGTAAACGAGTATTGTATTGAAACATGACTAATTGGTGTTGGCGATTTGGCCTTTGAATGAGATTCTCCTTGGACTCAGCTATAGGTTTATTGTCTTTGTACCAAGCATACAATCTCATGTAGTACTAATAAGTTTCATTTCGTATTTTCTTATGGAATGATGCGAAAAAAGAGCACGCGGTTCACCTGATAACATATTACAGCTAACTACCGGCTAGACACCCGCAACAAGAGTTGCAGATGCGTTGCCTACCTTTAATAAAAATGATAAAAAAACGTAAATACAATATTACCCATTACCATTTTTAATCTCTAAAAAAGACAAAAATCTATGTACTCGATATTTACTTATTTAAGTGTTAAACAAATCAGAACATAATATGCTTTTAACTGTATGTGAAAGTATAATTAATAATCCATATCACGAGCCGAATCGGATCTCTCCACGTTATAAACATCCTGTACGCGGTGTTATTGATCCGAAAGCTCATGGCAAGTTTTTCGATGGCGCCGGCAAGTCGGCCGCCGCCGCCTCGGATGCGGACAGGCACGAGGGGGACGGGGGAGTGGCTTTGTGTGTCCGACACGATAAAATTACCCCACTAACATCACATATAATAATAATAATATAAAATATCAACATCTAACCAAGCCCTTTTCCTAACTGATTTGCAATAATTTTTCTCCTTCTTCTTCCCCTGTTAGTACTTTGTTATCGCTATTAAATGGAGGACTATTACAGGTTTATATTATAAAAGATGTTCACACAAACCTCGGAATATATAATATAGACACTATAATTATAGATATTTCTATTATATTTATAAAAATGGACGTCTCTATATTTTAGCCAAAACAGAGCGATTGTGATTTGGGTGGTTGCAGCTTCAAAGTTCCCAATTATTATGGTTGTTGTATGGGTGTAAAAGATAAGGGTGTTGTGTAAAATGTATGTTTCGGTAATATTTTATCAATAATTGTATAATTAGAAGAAAAAAACCAGCGTAGGGAGTTGGCTTTATTTCAAATACATTTTTAAATATAAATCTGGCTATTCACGTTTTTTTATTGTAAACGAACAGGAAAACTGAAGTGATCGAACGAGCCCGCGTTTGTTGCGCCTCATAATCACAACGTGTTCGTTACGAGGCAGTCACGTGTCTGCAGTGATATTTCTGCGCTCTGAATCACAACATGCACCATAAAATGGTGCTCCACAATAACAATGTGCTGCCTCGAATTGTTTTACTTTCCATGCTGCACGACCGGACATACGTCACAGCGGAAAAGTCCAATGGAAATTGTGACATGTCAACGATATTACCGCTCCAGTATTTCAGTAAAACATAGCGATAAAATCAATATTACGTAAAAACTGACTTAACTCGTTTTATGTGTATTTATGTTGCTTATGTTTATGTATTACGTTACGTGGGTCTTTGGTATGCGTTAACATGCTTGTTATAATTTGACATTCTGTTGACTTATCATGTTTTAAAGTACTATTACATTTTCAATTTATGTCACTGGGTTGCCCGTGTCTAGAATAATTAATTAAAACATGTAATAATAACAGTTATGTTGATGCACCATTATTTAAAAATACCGAATGAATGAATCACTGTTCATATTAACTACCGATTACGATTCTCGAATGTTATTTTTTAATAAATTGGTACTAAAATATCTGATTAGCACAGGTATCGCGAGTTGCTCGTTCACTAGAAAATATGGTGAATGCTCGAATAATACTACGGTTGTTATTGTTTTAATCGGAAGTGTAACATCACTCTTTGTTTTACTATTGAAATATCTATTAGAAAAAAAAGATAGGCAACATATAGTTCAGATGAGGGTGATACATGAAGCACATGAAGCAGCAAAGATTTTCTGGTTAGATTAACTAACAACAAATACTCGGCGTAATAAGGCTCTAATGCTATCTATCTCTTGTCTAATGCAGTCTTATTATAGATGGAATTGCTAAAACATGAACATAATATAATATTCGGACAATATTGATGACAAAAATGGACGTCTCTATATATTATTTGATAGTTTTAGATATGACGATATCTCACCGTGAGAAGTTATAAAAAAACCTGAAGATGATTACCATAAAGCCGTAATATCTCGAAAATAAAAAGATAGCATTAATTAGTTATTCATAATCTGATGACACACTTAACTTTGCACGTAGGTAGATAATGATAAATCTAGTGGCCTACGAGTTCTTTGTCCATGATGATTTTGTTAGTAAAAAACACTTGAGTTATATATAGAAATGATATATTTTATACATGTAGATATCATGTGTATGCAGTGAAAGGCTCAAAGCTCGTTGTAACCTAGCGAAATCACTGGTTTAACAGCGCAAATGGGTATAGAACGCCTCTTACACACATAAGCCTTTATCCATCAACATGTGTTACCGCCCTTTGTGAAGGAAAGAGGGAGAGACTAGTGATGCGCCGATCCAATATTTTCGAAGATCGGATCATGGGCATACAATCGGATTGAAATCATGTGATCTGAACTGTGCATCGATTCAATTGTAGCAAATATCGGTTGGCGGTTTAAACATTGTAAAAAGCTAGATTTTAATATTCTTTTTTTTTTTGGTAAATTTTGAATAATATCTCGCGTAGCGGCAATCGCCGGTCACGTTGCTTCTAAATTTAGTTGTTACAAAAAGCAGGTTAAGATTGAGGTCTACTTGCCGTAGTAAAATATTTATGCTATGAACTAACTAATATTATTGAACTTTTGTTCCGTTTTTTATAATGCTACTAACTAGCGCTTGACCACAACACACCAAAATATTCGGTATGATTGGTGTGTACGTAGTTGCTCATAGTTACAACTGCAGTGTCTTCTAAGTGGACGGTGTTTAAACGATCCCAACTATTCAAAATGTTGGATTGTTAATACTTACTATATGTGATTCGATATGGTTTCTTCATATTTAGTCTATTGACTATTTAAACTAATTAAATTAACAAATAAACACACTGAGTATTTTGTTTCGGCCATATTTTAGCTAGACTATACTATCATTTAGTTAGTACAAAGTGATATGATATGGAATTTTATAACCTAGTAGAAGTCATATGTTTTGTTACAACACAAAAGTGTTTGACGAAAAACATTGTTTAAGCATAATATAAAAACACACGTGGCCCTAAAATATTTATATTTTCTTTACATTTAAAAAAAGAACATACTAAATATCATACCTAAGAGCCTCTTAATAACCGTTCTCCATAATTAATACGACTTAGAAACGCCCTAAAACTGAAATTAAGAGACGGGAAAAAAATAATTATTTCCTATTCGTCATTCTTACAAAAAAAAGATTTCATAGAATCTACAAAAGAACGGCCTATTAATGGTCTAAATGGAAAAGGAAGTGTCCGATTAGCGAGCAGAGACGGCGCGTGGCAGAGGTCACGGATTCGGTCTCTCGGGACAATTGGCTGTGTGGCAGATTGACCGACATTTCGTTAGGATACTATACTCGTAAGAGGCAAATTAACATCTTGAAGACAAATTTTTACTATTGAATTAAAAATGTTAACTCTGATGGAGTTACTTGTGTTCTGATAACAGGGCTGGCTCTAACTTCAGCAACCAAAGCCCAAAGTCGAAATTTTAAGACTCTAGTTATACTATATATATATATATATTAAATGTTAAAAAATATATTTATCAATGTTTTTCTAAAATTATCAGCATACTGACATTTTGATCCCTACTATATATAAAGAACAATAAACCCTTACGCTCCACCACTGCACTGCGAAATATGATAACACAAGTATAAGAGTAATTGTTTGTTATTATGTTGCAATCATTTTACTTTGTTGTTAAAAACTTTGAAGCTGGCAAACTTGGCAGTGTGAATATCACAAGGTGAAACTATGGTACACAAAAAATATTATAAAACATAAGCACTTGTCACACTGGTAGGATATCTATTATATTTTAAAAGATCAGTGCATATCTTTCACCCGTCCATTTTTCATGTTCTCTTGTTAATTGGTATTATTAGAACTTTATTGTATATTTTACATGCTGTGTTGTAATTTTTGGCCATACTTCAATTATTTGTTTAGAGCAAATATTAGATACAACACTACTAGATTATACCTTTACATTATAGATTGACAGAAATAACAATTTCTATGTGAATTGTACTACTCATTTGTATGATTGATGCAAACTTACATATATTGTATGATTCTACTTTTACATAAGGTGCTTTGTAATTTATTAGTACTTACTGTTACTATCATGCAATGATTCTCCTTCACAGCGCCACAGCAGCCAAAGAAGGCAACTATAAAGACGATCACCCCAACGATGATCAGAACAATCGGTCCGGATGTGTAGAAATTCTCGTCCGTCAGGTCAATGTAGGGGTGGGAGCTGGCCTCAACCCAAATACCAACAATCAAGATGATCAAGCCAGTCAGCTAGAAAAATCACAATATATTCAATTTAAACTTAATAATCTAATTATAATTTAAACATTTAATGGGCCAATAGTAGTCCAGTGATTTTCATATTGGCAGTAGCATTGTAGATTTCTAAATAGAAAATCAGGATGTAACAATTGTTTTAAGATAAGAAAATGTTTTTTACTTTTGGCAATCTGGTGTACAGTATGTTTAAAATAAGAATTATTGAATATAACTCCCTGTTTTATGTTATGTAAATATATTAAAACAATTTAACTTTAAAACATTGATTTCACACAACATTTTTGAATGATTAGTCACTTTAATTTATACATAAATTAAAAATCAATTAAGGAACAATTAAAATATTCATTCAAGACCAAATATAATTAAAATGAATTTAATATATGTTTAGCAAGGCTCATAATTGAAAATAGGATGCCAAAACAGGTCCAATTTTAAGTATTTAATAATAACAGGATTGTTTGTGAGATATCAGATATGTTTCATATACAATTTGTAACTGTCAACAAAAGTGAATCTGAATTTATAAACAAGCTACAAGAAAATATACAAAATTAACTTTCATAACAGAATAGCTCTAATGGGGCAGACAGAGATAAAAATAATTGAAGTTATCTATCACATTTCAGTCCAAACCCTTTGTAAATTACTGCTTTTACTTATAATGAGCTGGTTATACAATGTGTAATATTTATAGGATAAGATATATAATTATAACTGAAAAATATCTAAATCCAATACCACTGATTCTTTCAAATATTTTTGATTTTCCAAGATTTGATCCTGTCTATTTTTTATGTTAAGCTTTAAAAAGCTAACAAATTATAGCTTTTAAAAGCTGACAAATTATAACAACTGTATCAATTTGTTGAATAATTAAATAAAATATGTTGACGTTGTGCAATCGTCACTACAGCTCACCATTGAGTCATAACTACTCCCTTCTACTGCAAGGAAACCTGACTTTAAAATTTACAAGGCTTGAAGTTCTAACATCTTTTAAACTATAAATAGGGCCTTAGAACTTTCAAATCTATACTATATGACACTTTTGCCTTCAAGGAAAAACACCATTCGAGAAAAAACGCTTACCGCAAACAAAAGATTGAAGCAAAAAAGTAGGTACTTCACACACGACATTCCCGCCCCAATAGCCATCTTAATAATCTTTTATTTCTCTTTACAATTTGAACTTCAATCTGAAACAATATAAAATGATCATTCCTTTCCGAATATAGGTACTGCGCCGAAGGTAAAAAATTGATTTGCGTTGTTGACACAAGCGTATGAGCTTCAACACACCTCTAGGTATTACTTTTTCTTATACGAGTTCAAAATATATTTTAAATAAAAATAAATAAATTTTCTTATATAAAATTACTGTTCTACAGTTTATATACAATAATATCTTACCAGTTTATGCGTATTGTTTGATAAATACAAAGCGATAAGAACGAGCGTCGACTTATCGAACCAAAACACTAACTGACTGTGTTGCAAGTTGCAGTCGCTACTCAAACTAAGTATGCTACCGATGCTACCAAAAAGTGATACCATGTCTAAAAGTAATAAATCCGAATGAACTTTTTGTTCTCCGAAATCAGTATAAAACTACACATTCTAACTAGTATTAACGATAGAGAAATACTTATAGTAGGGTATTAACCCACAAATTGCTATTGCACCTAGTCGCCTTTATCGTGTCGTGTGTTGTTTGCCGCTATTGTTGTTATTATTGTCATCTTTGTTTTATAATGAGTAGGATAATAATTCACATATACTTGCTACTTACATACTTGCTCGTGAAATTAATATATAATGTCATGGTTCTCGAAAATTTGTGAAAGAGATTAAATATTTTTATTCAAGACACGATGGTAATGATGATGACATGTTGTCATATCAACAACCGGTATAAATTCTTCATCACGGCATAAGAATCAACATCGGATGACACAATATAAATTTAACTAAAATACCCTTATCAGTACAAACCTATTATTAATATTTTCTTTTATTTTTAAAAGATATCTATACAATTATTATATATTCGACTTTCTATCTTATTGAAAATAGTAATTCCATAATTATTAATACATTAAATTCACTCTTAGAATTATTTTGTTAGCTATTCTTTTTAGTAACGGGTGACGTCACGTGGATATAAATTGACATGGTCCCAGCGCATTATCAACTTGCGGGGTAATAGACACCAATATAACTTATAGTGTTCGTTAATATTTATATGAAGACTGACTGGTTAGTAATATCTACCAACAGAAGAATAATTGCAAATCTATAGAACCTAAATGCGTTCAATGTTTTTTGAATATCTTGAATGATAAGGCGAGAAAAATATGTCGAGATAACCGAGATATTGATGATACTTAGATTGATAAAAGCCATTTCAATAGCGATTCGCTATTTTTAACTCGTTTAGTACGTTAAACATTAGTAACCTTAACAGAAACAACTAGCTTTTACTTCGTTTTATTTAAATAAAAATGAAAGTGCCTAAAGTCTTAAAGTCAGTAAGGTATACATTAGCTGCTGTTAATACTATATATTGGGTAAGATAATATTTTTTCAAAGTGATAAAAATTAAGTAATATATATTTTAAGAATAATACATTTATTAGTATACTTCACTTGCTGGAATTGGCTTCTAGAAAAAGGTAACTAATAGGAGACTCCAAAGGGTTGGCAGCAACATTCTCCTGCTTATTTATAAGACTTGATGAAAGCTTATGTTCAGCAGCAATTTTACAATTCCGTGTAACAATTATTTTCTTTACTGTAAGGTAAAATAAATAGGCATCATCAGTGTCGGATCATTTACAGTATAGTCACGAAATTAAGCAAATGTTTCAAGCATTGGCGGTAATTTTGTATTAATCCTAATTAATGCTGGAATGGTATATAATTAAGTAATATACAGTATACTAAAGTATAAATATTTATTTTAGCTAACGGGCGTTCTTCTTTTGATCATCGGAATAGTAGCGGTTGTGGAGTATTCATACTACAATGCGTTGCTAACCAATCGCTTCATCACGTTGCCAGGATTTGTTATTGCCACTGGCGTCATTATAATACTAACGTCCATTCTAGGGTTTTATGGTGCTGTGTCTGAAAACTTCTATTTTATTGCTGCGGTACGTATAAATATAACATAACACTCTATTATGTAGTTGTCTGCTTTATATACGGACTACTTTTGTAGATTAGTATTTAGTTCTGCTGTTGCTGTTGTAAAAGGCGAATAATCGGAGATTACCTGGAGAGATAAGTCCTGGAGATATTATATTATAATAAATACACTTGGGCATGCTTGGGTCTGGCTGTGGGCATGTCTACGTGCTCATAAATGTATTGATCAATGCATGAACATAAAAATAAAAAATAAATTGATGTGTATATACCATGCTGTTTGTTGTTACACGAGTTTGCGATTTTTAATTACAATTATTTAAAACCTAAGGCTAAGAATTCACAGAGCTATTTATACCCGCGCCCGCCGCGGTTGTGGGCCTGCGGCTTCTGTAGCATGTAGCCGCAAACAACATGAATGTTGTTTGCGGCTTCGCTAAACCGACGGATAACTATTAGAATGGGTCGCGATGGCACTAATCGAACAGAACCCTGGGCAAAAACAGCGGCCTGCACGGGTAAAATCGCTTAGCACAGGTTAACAAATACATATGATGGTTTAAACTGTGGCCTCGGCATGAGTTTCTGCGGCTTGACGAATAATATATGTATTTACCATTTTATTATTATTATTATTAATCGACCGGCTGTAAAAATTGTAGCCAAAGCCTATACGGTGTGGACTACAATCATACTGTGTCGAGCCGACATGAGTGGGTAAAGGGCAAGGAGTTAATGACGTTGCATTATTCTCAAAATATTTTTTAGTCACTTTATCTTACATAAATATCATATACTTAAGCCAGGGCTAGTGATTTTGTATTTTTGTAGCATACAAATCTACTTAGTACAGAGAGAGTGAAAGCACGCACCCAGTTCTTGTACTTAATATTTTTGTTGATGATATTAAAATTACTGTTGTGATTTCAGTATGTAGTAATTTTGTTGACAACTTTGGTATTTGAAATTGCAATGACGATTGTAGCATTTGGATTAAAAAACGACGCCGTCTCAGAGATCCGACCTACGATGATACAGAGCGTTCAGTTTTACGAAACACGGCGAGACGTAGCTAAGCTATGGGACGATTTGCAAATGGAAGTAAGTATTTTTTACAGTTGACAACAAGATAGGTTAAGTTTGTGTATTTAGCATAGGAAACGTAGTTTCTTTCTGCAGTCTTGTCTCGAGAGTTCTAATTTCATAGAGAAAGGTTAAATCAAGAAAGAAAGAACTCGAGTAAACTCATTAGTGATCAGAAATGATATGGACGGGTACGTGGTAACGGAACCTACAGGTATCGTTATGGAGAAAAACGCTTTATCGTCCACTTAAATGCAGAACTATATTATAATATTCCTATTTTACTTCACATTCACTGTGAAGAAACTGTCCCGTGGATGAAAAATGGTGTAAGTTAATTTTATAGTTTAAAAACTAGCATAGGTTTCGTTTAAAAAAAGCATAGGTAAACTGAAGTTTTTTAATCTTTAATTAGGTGTCGTTGGTTTCAATATTGTTTTAGCTTGGATGATGCTGTATTGTCATCGATCCTTTAAGTTAATTATTTTAGTTGGTAAAAATCACTGCAAAATATGATGTACTATCAATGTAAAAGGAACCTAAAAGTATTAAAAGTGTGCTATAAATTAATGAGATAATTATAAATCTTACTACCTCACTATATAAAACTTATGATCTTTTTATAACAAAAAATGATAATACTGTAATCAATATATTTTAGGATAGTAATATAACATTAAATTATTATAATACAAAATCCATTACAAACTGATCTTAGATGTATGTCATGCCATGGTCATGCCCTCTGTGATCTCTGTGGTCATGCCAATGAATTAGTTTTTTTTTCTATTAGCTACTAGATGTCGCTATAGTACATTACAGTTAGCAACATAGAATGTAACTCCCGAAGATATAATTCCAGGGTTCAGTTAATACAGATTTTTTTGTAATAAATTTTTGTTTTTTGTCTGACTGTTGTACTGTTCAGACCAGCTCTATTTATTAAGGTTCTTGGTTCTCTATAGGCTACTAAACGATTATTAAGCCCTTCCCCACCATAAGACTGGAATCCGATCGTAATTATATTACTGGTATTAGAGTTTTTTTCCATTATTCAATATTCTTAATTTCAAATTTCCATGGTTTTCTCAGTTCGAATGTTGCGGTGTGACTGGTCGCAACGACTGGGCTCGGGACCGCATCCCAGTCAGTTGTTGCCACATTGACTACGGCACAGTCTCGCCGTTCGTCTGCACTACAGCCAACGCCTACGTTGCTGGCTGCGCAAGCGCGCTCGGCGAATGGTTGAGTTACTATGCGTATGTCATTGGTGTCGTTGCTGCGATTGTCACCGGGCTGCAGGTTGGTATTGAATAACTTTAGTTATTTTTTTATGTAATTTACTACAATTAAATAATAATTATTACAATGATAATTACTAATAATTTAATTATTAATAATTATTATAATAATAATTACTATAATTTACTGGCTCGGCAAACTTTGTTCCACCGTATAATTAATAGATGGTTCTTTATTTTGGCGATAATGGCTTACACATAAAAGATATATGTATGTAGTCGCGGGCTTTTTTGTAGGACTATTTAAGGTAAACGATTCCATTATACGTTATATTCGTGTAACTCTAAAGGTTTTTGCAGCGCACACCAAATTAGCCCCCATATGGCGGATTTTTTCCGTCTTACTTAACACTTATCGTCATATTTTGGACCATTTACACAATATCCTTATAAATTATAGCCTATATGTTATTCTGATGTATAAGCTATATTATTGTAAAGTTTCATTAAAATCCATTAATTAGTTTTTGCGAGAAAGACTAACAAACATCTATACATCCAGACATACATATTTACAAACTTTCGCATTTATAATATTAGTAGGATTAGATATAGATCATTTCAGAATCTGGTAGACGAATAATATTATAGAAATATACATTTTTAACCCCAGTATCGTTTACACCCTAACAACCACGCACATAACCGCCATAGTGTTGACTGTCTGACAAACGAATTTAGTATAGCTTCTTCTCTCACTTTACAAAGAATGATTTACACAGGCAGGTGAGACGTTGGGTGCCAATGGGCGTCGTCGCATTCTACGTGAATCTATGAAATTGTGACGTCATTGTATATGAATAATTACTCAGGATATTATTATTATTACCAGGTTTACGGTTTTAGTGGATTTAGTTATATCTAATACTTTTTTTTTCAAGTTGTTGATCACTGTCGCATCCGGGTGGCTGGCTTGGAGATCGAAGTACGAGGAAGTGGAGCTAGAGTCTTAGAATAAGGCTATGTAAATTGTGTTAAATATTGTGCACAGATAGCTAGATTCGATGTGTTTTTTGTTCTTTATACAAACACCATTGTTGCCACTCAGGGAAATTTGCAGTACCATAATGTGTAATACGGTCCTTCCAAGTTATGATTAGTTGTCCGGTAACACTATGTTCACACTGCCGAAAACATATACATAAACAATTTATTATTTCTTCCTGAAAAAACTAAGATGACACTATGTTTTATGTGAATGTTTTCGGCAGTGTGAGCTCACGGCAAAGATTGCTTGAACAATAACAAAACACATTAAAAATTGTTTTAATACAGATATCTTAGGTAATATATTTTTTCGAATTTATCATCTGGCTTGAATGTTATTAGTATTTTAGTAGGTATTTATAGTTCCTTTCTTTACATTATAATAAATATTTTAAAGAAAATATTGGTATTTTATTTATTTGTACTTGTTGAACACAAAAGATGTCAAATGAAAGTTAATGTTATATTTTATAATTGTTTTTTTTTTTTATAAGAAGAAGTTGGTCAACTAGCAAGCGTTTCGTCCGATCTAAAGTGAATGCAATCCATAAGCATCTGGAATATGGATATGTTGCAGATGCATTACCTACCCTTAAAGTATAAAGGAGCGGATAAACAGAAAAATGCATGAACCAGTCCATTCCCTTCCCCGTCAAATCCTCTTCCCCTTCCCATCCTTTCCTGATAAGAAAGAGATGGGAAAGATAGGAAGGCTTGTCCATCAGATATTGTAACATTTGACACTCCTAAATGACACACTAATCATGTCCTGGTGTTGGTAGACAAATTAACAAGAAGAACCGACGTGCAAGATCTTTGTGACTATCTTTAAGGAGGAACGAGGGAGCTGTCGAAAAGTAATAGAATATCATAACATAATTAAGACGATAAATTACTTTATAATTACGAATAAAATAAAACATTTCTGTTTAATTTACTAAGATCTGTAATCGTGTATCAGGCCCCAGGATAATGAAGACATCGACATACTTAGGGTAATACAAGTTTTGAGCATGTTTGGTTGCACTACAATTGCGTTTGCGTAATTTTTATTCAAGTAATAATACACATTCGTTCGTTTCGTTTCGTTACATTTCGTTCGTATAGGCGTTCGGATTCACTCAAGGAACGTCATTTATTGAAGGCATGTATTTTGTACACTAAATGTGTGAGCAATCGTGGCTCACTTCAAATGTGGTAACCAATTAGCGTGTAATAAAAACTTGGCAGATAACTATGCAAATTAGACCGCATTGTACATTGAGGGAATGTGTATTTTCTTATCATTACACAACTGGATGTTGTGTTGTTACCTTCTAACTTTTTATACTTTAAAATTAGTTATATCTGTGGTGTTTTTTTAGTTTTAAACGTAATAGTTAATTCGCTAGAGTGGAGACAGTATTAATTCGTAAGTTTTTAATTCAGTTGCCCCCATGCACTTTTTAAGGAAAAATTATTTGCATTTATTTTTTAAAGTTAATTCACTTCAGCT
This sequence comes from Papilio glaucus, assembly GCA_000931545.1. Classification (NCBI taxonomy): domain Eukaryota; kingdom Metazoa; phylum Arthropoda; class Insecta; order Lepidoptera; family Papilionidae; genus Papilio; species Papilio glaucus. Next base: position 47,285 of record JWHW01033628.1, on the reverse strand, counting down.
TAGAAATTAATTGATAACCTACTCAATTTACTCATTGATAGAAACTTAAGCTGTGTAACATTAAACAAAAGTTTTAAAATAATTTACTAATATATCTTTTAACCATTACAACTAAGCTTAAAAGCATGTGCTAGGTCATGTTTCACGACCATAGTCGAAGGGCGGATTCGAACCCACGACCTCATGATCGGTAGACCGTCTCTTAAAACCTTTCTTAAAAAATTGCCCCAAGATGCATTTAATTCCATATTTTTTTTGCTGATGTTATGTCATGTTATATTCATAATTGTCTTATTTTAATGATTTTGCAATAAGCAATTTGTAATGAAGCTAAGAGATTAATTCCTATTTATTTGAAAATTGTTTATTTCAAAACAGTTCTGAGGGAATATATATGACACATTCACTGTAATATCTAGTATCATTACATTTTAAATTTTATTTAATCGATTATTAAGTTCGAAACAAATGAACTAGTTTTTTCCATTTAAAACGTTGCGTTGAAAATATTATAATAATGTGGGTGACATTTAAATAATATCTACACACTATGACAAACATACGTAATATCAGAACTACTAAACTACATTAACCTTTTATAAATATACAATATTTAGTTTTAAGAAAAGATTTTTAAAGTTGTTTTAATGAATACTTTCAGAGAGTGTATAAGAGTATGTAAATCTTAAAGAGGCATCATATGACGTGAAGTATGGTAGTAATTGTGGTAACTCAATCGACGCAACGGCAGCGAGGGGCAAGATAAATCCGCTTGTTTTCCTTATCAAGATTACCGCCGTGATAAAAATATCCGAACTATACAATACGACAGTAATTTGTCACGAGGACGTGTCGCGCGATCGTTGCCTTGTGTCGGAAATATATCAAAATGTTGTCGAAAATATTCACAACTGTCAAATATACTCTGGTCACAGTGAACTTTCTTTTTTTGGTAAGTTCTTAGCAGCCAGTGCGTTCGTTTTGTTATATAAAAAACAAAATTAAAGTGATATTGAGAGTGATTTATGTTTCAGATAACGGGTATTGTTATATTATCTGTAGGTAGTTCAGTGCAATCAGCCTACAATGGATACCATGAATTCCTTTCGGAGAGATTTTTCTCATTGCCCGCTTTTTGCATTGCGACTGGTATTATTATATTCATAATCGCCTTCTTCGGTTTCTACGGGGCTTATATGGAGAATTACTATATGAACATGGCGGTAAGTACAAGACAATTACCTGACAAATGTAGTGCGAATGATATCCGTGCTATTCATTTAAATTGTGATGTTTCGGAGCTATCTATATAATCTACTTTTATCAGACAATATGACAGCGCCCTTTCTGTTTTCAATGACAACACAGACTACTTGCTTGTAGCGGTTAATTTAAATGTTTGTTTATGGTTAATTTTGTATCACTCGAATAAAGATATGACAATGGTCTGGATGGTGTCAAAAGATGATTTTTTTTTATTGACGTATATTAAATGTCTCAAACTATTGTCATTTATAATGTGTCCCTACATTTATTCTTTTTTTTAATATTTTTAAATTGATACCTACGTTCTAATGTATCCTATAAACAGAAACGATTTGACTGTTTATGTTCATACTTAATTACTACTTATCTGAAATAAAATAAATATTTCGCGAATAGACAGCTTTTCTGTCAGCTAGTTAGCCTTTCCTATATTTTATTTTTGAAGTGAAAACTTCTTTAGCCGCGTTAGACGACATTTAGTAGAGGAAAATCGTATAGGTTCGCGTGAACAACAAGCAGCAATGAGGTGTGTTTTTGGAATTTGTTGTTAACTGGGACGTAGTCCAGTCAATTTTGGGACCTATTACTCTATGTATTGGGCACTATATAGTAGGTATAAGAAAAATTGCATGAACCCTAAACTAAAAAAAACACAGTAACTTGGCCACAAAATATGAATCTCGAAGTACAACCTATTACAGCTGAATTAGGGAAGTGTAATAGGAAAAAGAAAGTAAAAGAATATTTTTAATTAAAAATCTCAGCCATTGCTTCAATAAATTGTCAACCTTCGAAGACAATATCTTAAAGTAAAGTCGGTCGCGGCCGATTACTATACTCTTATCCTACCAAGTTAAGCGAACAATTTGACTTTCGTGCAAACTATTCTATTTCCACTGCATTACGGAATAAAGACTATCCATACCCTTTCTAAGTCACCACATCCGATCTCTTAACAGGTTGATTATCCGATTGATTATCCGATCTCTTAACAGATTGATTATCCGATCTCTTAACAAGTCTGCCTTAACAGGTTGATGTTACAAGTTACAAGTGTATGGAGTACATTCAGTAGTAAGACATATAAAATGCGAATTCAGAACATGTTTAGAACCAGTAAAAGGTATAAAAGAGATTACACGCTATCGGTCGCTCATAATTTATGCAGCTTATTTGCACAGGCGCTTATCAATTAAGACTATTTGAATCAGCATATCTCCAGTTTCGTAAATTTAAAAAGTAATAATATGATTATCTAGTTTATAATAAACTCCGTACAATATGTTACTAATATTACAATTATAAAGGTTACCCGAAAATGAGATTTATAAATAAAATGAGGTTTACACCGGAAGATCCCGTTCCTTGGCCATATGTAAAGTTGTATATGTTATTGTTTATATATCATTATTATGAGATTAACCTTATTTTGAATGTATTTCAGTTTGCGGGTTCGATGATTCTAATGTTCATATTCCAACTGTCGGCTTGCATTGCTGGCTATGTACTGAAGGGCAACACGGTGGCGCTAGTGCAGCAGTCGTTATTGGGCACAATGGATTTGTACGGTGCCAATAAAAACCTGGGGGTCACAAAACTGTGGGATGAAATGCAAGATGATGTGAGTATTTAAAATATTTATGTATTATTTACTATGATGATTTTACACACATAGTGTATTTATGTTTACTAACAAAAATAAACTTAACCAAAACAGTCAAACTTATGAATTTAAGGATCCAGACTTGTTGTGACTTATTAGGGAGACAGACAGGCAGACACGGCGAGGGGACTTAATAATATGCATTGATAATATTAATATCGACTTATTGAACATTCCCCAGTTCTCTTGCTGTGGTGTCGCGAACGCAAGCGACTGGTTACTACCACTGGGCACGACGGAGAGCGGGGGCGTGCCGGTGAGCTGCTGCGACCACGTGTACGGCACTATCCAGACCTTCGTCTGCAACGTCACCGTCGCCTACAACGTTGGCTGCACTGACGCCTTCGGCTCCTGGGTACAATCCCACGCAAGTGCGATCGGTATCACCGGAATCTTCATGGTTTTGTTACAGGTATGGTAAAGTTGGGTTTTAAGAAACTGTACCCGGAGTCTAACGCATGAATTTAAATATACCAAGATAATAATAAAAGTATGGTCTATGCGTTAATTATGGTAATTTTACGCATAGTAAAGGTGAAAGAATAAATAAAAGGGTTTAATAGTTCATATACGCAATACGAAGAAATAAAAAAATCGTCATAACTAACTTAAACAATCCTAGTCGAGCAATTTGTTAGAATTAGAACTTTTTTATTCTATCTATTAGCAGTAGATGGCTTCTAAAATAAGCATAAATGGAAGACTGACAATATGTACTGGTAAATGTAGCATTAATTAAAAGGTTGGGGTTGGCCTTATGATAAAATCTGCAATAGCGCATATAAACGACATTTTTTGAATGCATGATAAGATTGCTTGATAAGGGAAATTATAGCTTTAAACAGAACGTTTTTAGCATTGAGAGTGGCTAGCCTCAGTGGTTTTAACGCGTTAATAGGACGCACGATGAAAATGGGTAAAGAAAATTTGTGATGCATGAGTTGGCAGAATCAATAAGGGTACGTCTTATAGAGGCACTATTATTGATAATATGAATATATTAGAATAGAAGGGATCTGGTGGGGACTAGACTAGCTTAGGGCTTGTATGCACATAAATGTGATAAAATCGTGCATTCGTTATCGATGACAATGTGTAATAAGACCCGATTTCAGTCCTCTTTCTTTTCCCATTCTTTCTTAATAAGGATAGGATGGGAAAAGGAAGAGGATTAGACAGGGAGCTAATGAATCGGGAAAATAGCCCTTTTCCTCCTCTGTTCGCTAAAGATAGGCAACGCATCTGCGACTCATTTGCTTGTTGCAGATGCCTATGGGTAGCGCTCACTTAATATCACGCGAACCGCGCGCTCGTTTGCCACCTTCTTGAATAAAAAATCAATATCAAAGAAAAGAGACTATAAAATTGCTATATTTTTTATTAAAAATTATTTTACATTAAAACTTGTCTTCTTTTAGTTTTTCGTAGAAAAATAAGAATTTTCTTAACAAATCTATAAGAAATCTCCCAAACTCTTACATTCCCATACTCACATATTCACATCTGCAAAACATCACATACTCCAATACTCTCATACTCACGTATTCACATACTCACGTACCTACATATTCACGTACTCACATACTTACATACTCGTATATCCACATGCTCACATATCTACATACTCACATATCCTCATATCACCAGCACCTAGATTACGATTTAACAGGTGTTGGTCCTGGATTCGCTAACTCGCTTGTGATTTATCTTGTTCATATTTCCTAACATATAATCCAAGTCCTGATCAAATAACAGATGAGGGTATAAATTCTCTCGACCAGATCTTGTGACATAATGTTTTTATTGTAATAAAATGTTAATAATTTCTGTTCCAGGCGTTGGCTGTAGCGGGGGCGGTTTGGATGGCCAAGATATCAAGAAAGGAACATGCGTTCCCTTAGGGATCGTGTGAAAATAGTAAAATCTAAATTAATTAGGTTTCTTAGGAAATATTGAAATAAACTTGGCGATGCACGTCCAAACAGACGAGTGTGATTGATTTATTGTTCAAATTTTGGATTAATATTATTTTATAAAAAATGTGTAAAACACAACTTCTGTAAATACCTTCTTTGGCTACTCATATAATATGGGCCTTAGTTTTTAATGTTGCTGTCTTTAGATATGTCTTACTACCTAAATGCTTATTCTGTGTTAATATCTGTTGGATCTTAATATTGCTATTTGGATGACGTCATAATGGTTTTATAATGATATATGAAACTATTGATTTTAAAATACTAAATGATTAATTGTCAAATGTGACACGAATGTGTTACTTGAATTTAGAACGAAGAAATTACAGTAGTGTCCTAATATTATAGTATTTATTGCACATAATAATTCAAACACTTAAACGATAGCAATACAGAATAGTAGAATATAATGTTATGCAAAAGAGACTAACGGAGTCGGACAGATCCTTAGGCCTAAGTTATATCAAACTTTGTTTCACAGCAACATGGATTTTTTTACGTTAAAATTCGTGAATTTAAAAAAAAAATCTTTAAACCAATTTTTCTCACATTACGTTAAAACATAAGCTATCAATTTTAATTCACTTTATCTCACGATTCCCACAAAATTACAACATTTACGATGAAAGTATAAAAAGTGTAATGGCCGCCATTGTATGGTAAATGACGTTTGGTTGTTTACAAAATATCTATCTTGCTATGAAACTAGGTATAGGGGTGTGGTGATACATTAAATAAAAGTGATATTATTGTAACATGCAAGGAACGAGCAAGCTATGGAGTAGGTGTTCAAGATAGGAATTTTTAAACAGAAAATTCCTGAAGAAGGTGGACCAAGGAAACCCGTTCCCCGTGATCACTGGCCACGTCTCTGTATCAAAGTGATAGCTTTCATTTATTTATTTTTTAATATAATACAATTCTACTTCAGACCGTTTTGTCTGTCCTTCTTTACAATTACAAAAAAAGTTGTTTGTTACACATTTTTAAAAGTATCAAGTTTATTATGTGGACCAAAAGATGTCGCGTCAAAACATGTTTCTTGTTGAATTGTTGTAGGTATTTATTATAAGAGTATGTCTTTATTTTCCGATAGAAATAAATAAATATTTAGTTTTATGATTGTTTTAATTTTATTTGAAACATTGTTCGGTAACAATAGGAACAATTTTCCATTTACTACTTAAGCGACACTCCCGTAGCGGTAATACAAAGATACAATCGGCGTTTAGTGTATTTCTTCACTCTCAACTTTTAATTGATTACGGCGTAGTACGTACTACGACCTCCTACCTTTTTTGTCTAGGCAAAACATAGGGTAATGTGGAATTAAACCCTTAAAAATATTCCCGAGAGTGATACGAAGTGGCATGGGATCTCTTCCGTTTAGAACCAAATCTACCAAAAGGTTGTTACTAACGATTATCTGTGTTAAAAAAACATTTGTGTAATTCACGAATAATTTTCTTTGTAGGTCTCTAGTAGATTAAACCAAACACAAATATTCTAAACATACATTCCTATTTCAGTACATCTCGATTCGCCGGGGTTACTGGAGATTGGTTAATAGTCTTCATACTCCTAGCACGCATACAAAATACACGTCTACTCCTTAAATTTCAGTCTTACTTTGTAAAATTGTATTCACTCGAAAAATATAGTGCAGTATATGAAAACTACAATACAAATACGTGACCTGATGAATAATCCTATTTATTTTATACTACTAACCATCACACTTATAAATGGATTATGCCAGCTTATCTAAAACGAAGGAAATACTTACACGCACGATTCTCATACAAGTATTGATTTTCGAAATTGTTGGAACGCGATCTACAATGTACGTGGGACTGTGAGTAGAAATTTGAAATTTTTACAATTACTGCAGGTACAAAAGGATGTATATTTTGCAGAGAAAGCAGTAGTCTGCCTTTTGGTTGAAGAGCTAGTGAATTTAACGTGATCTCATATATGTGCTGCCAAGTAAAGCATGATCATAGAATTATAATCAACGATTGAGATGAACTGAGCATACATAGTAATTAAACATAGAATACGTAAGAAATGAGTGACTGTATTATATTTCTTTGGTGACGCCCCCTTCATTTATCTATTTTGACATAATCCATGTTTGTACGTCTATATAGATACAAAGGAGAAGAAATTGTCTGACTGACTGATATATCAAGCTAGCTATTTGCTGTCTATCTAATAGGATAAGGGAATATTGACACTGCATATCTGCTATAAAAAAACAAGCGGCATCAACGAGCGCAGTTATGTTGATGAAATACGTCACAACACAATAAGCATCAGTATTTACTAAAAATAGTCCGCAGACGGAACGCAAACGTACTTGTAAGCGCAAGTCCTAAAGCGTACGCAAATCGACGCGTTGTGTTTACAATATCATTTAGCTTTATATGTAGTTGTTAATTGGCTGAAGAAAAATCGTTTTCAAGGCATTGAGTAGTCGTGCTTCGAGAGCGGTGCGAGCGATACCTTATCATCGCTGATAACGAGTTTTGCCCTGAAAACTATTTCACCGCAGTAGTGTTGTTTCACGAGCCACGAAGAATACATACTGTTCAGAATATAGTGTCAAAATGGCGAATAACCTTGAAGTGGGAATGAGGTGTATCAAATACATGCTCTTATGTGTTACGGCGATATTTGTGGTGAGTTTTTTTTTGCTTTTATTCTTTATGTTTCGATTTTATGCGTTACAATTCTTAGCTTATCTGTATTCGAGATACTCACTGATGTATATCTACTCGCCTTTAGTAGGTTTTAATATCGAATATCTGGCAATTCCATGATTACAGCATTGACTCATTTCCTATTTCGCAATATAATTTGCTTTAATAACAAAAAAAAAACAAAACGATTTTTTTTATATTTTCTTCGAGACTTCGTGACGTCACGTCCCTATTTGTAAGTGATTTATATCACAGCCATCACTAAGGCGGTGAAGAAATAGAGAGGAAAAATTTACTTTTAATCAACAGTCCAGTATGGTATATTATAGTGGTAGAATTATAATTTTATTGGTAAATATATATAAATACAATCCTCATATATCTAGATGACACACAATTTCGGTAGGTTTTAGTAGCAAATGTTACCAAAAAAACTAGAAGTAAAGCTGAACAGTTGTAAGGAATAAATAGATATACTCTTATGATCCAATTTACACAGAAAATATTTGCATATTACTGTACTATTTACTTAAACTATGTTATGTCGATTTGGCTGGCAACTTAGATGGTGTCGATTATGTATATTTTTTGTGCTTGTGGTGTAATTCTCCAATACAATAAAATCCGAACTACGCATCAATCTAGTTTGGATTATATTGGGTTTAGATATATTTCCAGTTTCAGTTCAACCTGAAAAAGGTAGAGAATTCCATTGTTTTCTTGTCGGAAACGCGCGATAGGGCGCGTTTTTCGTCTGACTCAACGCTCAACAAAAAATATATTTAAAATTATCTACACAATTATGCTTTACTATCTTATCTTGTACTGATTGGAGTTTGACTTGGATGATTTGCCCCTTTATTACTGTTTTAATGCGTTATACATGTTTTTAAAGCAACGGTTGATTCACAATACCACAAAGATAACGGTTTGGAAAACTTTTTATTCGTTTTTAATTTGTCGTTCGATTTAGTTATGTTTGAGATATGACAGCCCTAATGGATATTGTTATTATATTTTCAACGTTAACGTAAGTGTTCTACTCGGATAAATTTACTTGTAACTATATTTATATATAAGAGCTATATATAACAATAAAGAGCCTTCGAATCAACCTCATTAAACGAATTAAAAGTTTACTTTATATGTACCTTGGTAATATTTAAAAGGAAGGTATAAAGAGAATGAAAAACCGGCAAGTGCGAGTTGGACTCGCGCACGAAGGGTTCTGTACCACTATCTATAAAAAATCACGTTTGTTGTATGGGAATATCAATTTGTTGTATTTGTTGTAATAGCGGCAACAGAAATCTCATCTTTGAATCATATTATATAAATTCACTTTACTTTATCTCAAGATTTCCACAAGATTACAAAATTTCCTATGAAAGTATAAAAAGTGTAATGGCCGCAATGTATAGTAAGTGACGTTTGTTTGTTTACAATAATTCTATCTTGCTGTGAAACAAGGTAAACATAAAACCAGATAACATATGCCATATACAGAGTGTCTGGCACTGACGTGTACAACCGAAGACCACGGATTTCTCGGCCGAAAATATGATGATTTAACCCAACTTATATAAAGGCAAGTTGGATTAAATCGTCATATTTTCGTCTAGGAATCTGTGGTTTTTCGTCGTACACGTCATTTCCGGACAGCCCTGAATAAACAGATACAAGCCACTTGAGTATTGAAACCGCGGCTAATGTATCAAATATCCTTTAACCGGCTGCTGGATTTACTCGTCTCTTTAAAGGTTTTAATAGTTTGTGTTAAATAATAATTACTATGGGTAAAAACATAATAATTAGCCCCGGCTATGTAAATTTTCGTGACAAAATATCAATTAGTAACAAAACGCTTTGATAACGATTTTTTTATAACTCAATTAACACAAACAGCTATTTCGGACTGCTCATAACGATCTCACCTCAGTTACACGAATAGGCCGATTCGAGAGAAGTACACCACCATACAGTTGTACCCCTGTGTTTAATCTGATATGTGAGATGATGCAGGTTCTAACACCATCACGATGACTGATTTTTGCTTAACTGACTGACGCATTCGTAACTGCTCTGATTATTGAGGATGTTGATGGGTAATAATGTTAACATAAGATAATTTGTGATTGAAGATTGCTTTCTTCCACATCGGAAAACCTTACTATATAAAGCGAGCCATTCTTAAATATTTCAGTTATTTAGGAAATTATTTAGATGAAATATTGTGTTGAGATACGGTTTCAATTTATAAATTTATCTATATTTAGGTGTCTTGTCCGTAAAAACGCGAAAATACCATAATTTTTTTTATATATGCTAGATGTCATTAAATATTAAGTCGTCGACATTTAAATAGCCGAATATTAAATAGCAATCTTACGTAATTTTCCTGGTAAAACATAAAAACAAGGAAAAATACTTTTGCATCACCATATTAATTCTTACGTAAATGGCAATGTACGATTTTGGATACGTCATTTCCTTATTTGATTATCTTACAGTATACCGCCAAATAGCCTACCACCACTGTAATTGTCTTTAAAAACAGTAGCTCTTTATTGAGTCTAACGCATCCAGTAAATAAATAATATTTATAGGAACGTACAGGTAGGATGCGTTAACATTTAACTCCATCTTGAATAGTTCGGGCGCCGGGCGTTAGGGTAAGGAGAATGACACGTAGCGAAATACATTAGGACATTATAAAATATGATCTTGGATCGATAGTACAGTAAGTAGACCGGCTTCATGTAACGACACTCCACCAAACACGTAGCGCGTGTCCAGGATGCAACCCGATTGCCGTCACTCTTCGTAGTGTAATGACCGCTTCCAGGTTCCCCGTTACGCTAGAGCTTAGGGTTGTGTCAGAGTGAATGACAGCTCGAACGTTTTAATCGTCAATTCACTCTCCGTTCGGCCAGTCCCCGACATATTAATAAGCCGTCACGTTCCTTTGACCTTGGGAGAGAAAATGC